>PVIJ01023326.1:0-14433 GCA_004024925.1 Scalopus aquaticus | reverse complement strand
TGGATCACGGGTGAATTGGTGGTGGGCTACCCAAGGGGAATACAAAATGTAAAAGACATAAATAACAATAAAAAAATATATATTAAAAAAAGAATACAGTTTATAAATATCTTACCTTAGAAGAAACAGTCCATGTAAAATTGAATGTATTTTTATATTTCAAGTGTATTTTTCTGAATATATTAATCAGATGTGGACAGGGACACATATTTTGGTTTTACTATTGCTAATCTTTGCTGCATAATTTTATCAAGCAGAATAGGTTAAGTTATCCTGTGGTAATCAGTCTAACTGGAAAAGCCTCAGTAGTTAAAAACAACAAAGTTTATTTTGTTCATGTTTTCCATGCATCATAGTTGACACAAAGGCCCTATTCCTTATAGTCTCCAGGAAGAAGGCTCATCTTCACACGAAGCTTCCATATTCAAAGAATCAGGAAAAATAGGAGACAAGTCACATGCTGACTTATGACGTCTCTGCCTGGGCTTACGTTTCACTGGTCAAAACAAGTCAAAATGGAATAGAAAAGAACACAAGGGACCATGGAGATGGATCACGGGTGAATTGGTGGTGGGCTACCCTAGGGGAATACAAAATGTAAAAGACATAAATAACAATAAAAATATATATTAAAAAAAAAAAAAGTCACAGGGCTTACAGAAAGGGGTTGTCCCATCCAGTTTCAAGGAGAGAAACCAATTATCTACATAGTCTATCATGGCAAGCAGATGAAACCATTGGTGAAATAACAATTAAGCTAATGAGACTTAAAGGTCCAGGCCCTAGTCTAATAGTGAGGGCCACAATTTAGTGAGAATTGGGGTTGTGGGAGCAGCAGGTCAGATCCCCAGACCAGGCATGAAATTTATCTGGGCACATCTTCCTTGTTCAGTAAATGCTCTGAGATTCAATTTAGTTGGTCTGACTTTACTCTCAAACAAATAATCATGAGTAGACCCAGTAGTATTCATATCACTATCCAGCAGCCATTAGCTCTTTTCCATGGACAGCCGTTTTCCAAAGGAAGCACCTTAATCTTGAAAGCATCTGGTTTGGCAAGTTGTGTGGGAGACACCCATTGACTAGGAGGCTCATTTTCTTCTCCTTTGCCCATCACAGACAAGTAAGAGTCTTCTTTTCTTTATTTAAGTGGCTGTAATTAAGAACACTTTATTTCACTGTTTTTTGAGGGCTAGGGTAGCCGGGGGAAAAGCCACTTCCCACAGTTCTAATTCCTTCACCAAAAAAAGGTTTCTAAAGATCAAAAACTGACAATGCATTTGCTAAGGTCTACCACTAGACATGTAAAGATAAAGCTGAATAAATGGGTAAAACATTTCTTGCTTTCAAGTAGCTCACAGTCTCATGCTCACAGTCTCATGCTATACAAGGATGTGCAAAGGTAACAAAATTCTCATTTTTCACAGCACAGTGTCTGACTGTGAAAGTAATAGAAGCCAAAACAGGAAATGGAAAATAAAGCCAGGCAGCCTAAGGACTCCACTGCCTGGCACATAATGGACAGAGGGGGCCTGCTAATTACAAAAAAGTCAGGCGTGGAAGTGCGCTTTCAGCAAAGTGAGGTGGGGCTGTTGAGTCGGGCTGGGGCAGGAGGATAATGCACTAAAGTGGACAGGAGTGGCTGGGGAGCAGAATTGAAAAGACCTGTTGACTGACGGGAGGCAGACGTGGTCAGAAGAGGGAACAAGGCCGGTGAGCACCAACCCTGCTGTCTTCCTCAAGGAAGCCCCTACCGTTTGGAATTCTCCACTGAAAGACAATAAACACCAGGATTCGGGAAGTCGCCCTTGAATATAAAACCTCCAAGTAAACCAAACTTTAGAGCTTTTTCCTCAGGCCCTTTTGTTAATGAGAAGAGGGTTAGAAATGTCAGTCAACTTGCTCCTGCCATTGAAGTTGCAGCAGGTGGTACGCTCTCTGGCCTCCTTTTCAGGTCACTTAGATAGCCTTGACCTGCCCAAATGTATCCTCAACCACTCCTGAGCAGCTCCTGCCGCTCCTTATTTTCTTGCCAGTGAAAACCTCATACTTGTTTATAGGGCAATAGTCCTATACACTCTGTCACTAATGAACAGGGAGCAATTCTGTTTCCATAACATAGAAGCTTTACTTCTAAAATCCTAAGAGAAGGGATGGCTAGTCTTGAGTTACAGAGAACTTCTGAGACTGCGAGAACTTCTGAGACTGTGAGAGCTCAATAATAGAACTCTCTATGCCCATTTGGCTCTCTTTGATCAGCGAAAGGCCACAGAAAATGTGAGGGAACACTTAGAGGTCACTAAGAAAATACCCGTGTCCTCTTTCCCCAAAATTGGTTTCATTCCCCAAAAGTCTCAACTAAAGTCATAAGCATGAAGCTCCTCATGTGAGCAGAAAATGTGTCACAGAAAGGGAAAGATGAAGGATCACAGTGATGGAGCAAATACTGTGAAGGGGTGAAGAGAAAAATGAGGGAGGCAAGGGGAAGGCGAGAAGATGGGCAGGATGCTCTCATGTCTCCATGAACTCGTCTCTTGACTGTGAGAAAGAGGACGTGGGATTAAGATTTTGGCAAAGCAGTGCCCCGGGTACCTGGCAGTGAAGTGGCGGTACTGGGGTGGGCTCACCTGACTGTCAAACCCTTCTGAGAACTAGCCGCAGGACAGAGAGGCTCTGCTGTGGGTCCATTTATCACCCTCTAAAGTCCCGGCTGGGCCAACAATCACAGCTATGGAATCAGAATGAGGCAAATGCAGCACAAGGTGGATAGTGCTATTCGGAAGTGTGCACACTGCTGCTTCCAGCTTCACCAGACACCAACAAGCATGTGTGTGAATCGACTCCTATGAGGTCATTGAGGCAGGGGGTTCTGAAGACACGGGGAGGGGAGATCTCTAAAGATAAGGTTGGTGGCTGAGACTGTTTTTGACTGTCAGGGACACTACCCACACTAACGTAATTTGTATTTTATTTTCAGGGTCGCTTTTTCTTCCCTTACTATTCCATTCAGGGACAGTGTAAAGAGCTTAAGGTGGGGAAGGAGGAAATTAATTGATGGGAATTTACATGCCATTAGAAAGAAGGTGAAAGTGGATGTCTTTTTGTTCCCATTTAAAGCTGATTTAAACAGGGTCCCCGTCATTTTACAACCCCCTAGAGGTTCCCACCACTTCTTAATTACATAGGTCCTCTGAGAGGAGAGGGACTGAGAGGGAGACACAGATGATCATAAAACTATTTTAGAAACCCCCAAGACAGGGACAATTATTGCTCCCCAATTTTTTTTCCATCTTCAATATCTTTTGAGAGAAAACGAATCCCACAGTTTATGATGCCTTGATGACTCACATTTAATTTATCAGCGTCAAATTTTTCAGATAATTCTCAGATAACAGACCGACTACAGGTCTCTTTGTTAAGCCACTTTAAACAGCAATGCTTTGAATGTGACAAAACCAGACTTTACACAAACTTACTAGAAGTTGTTCTTGAGTTTGATTCAACTCTGAGCAGCTCAGAACTTACAGGATTTCAAACAGGAAACAACATGTTCTCCAATCTAATTATCAAGCTAAGCTTTAAATGATGAGATATATTTTATTCATCAGACACTTATGGCATCAAAGATTTTAACCAACTCTATATTGGGCAAGACCTGGCTACCTTCCAACTTCTAATGTGCCATCTGATCACTCCAGAGCCATGGGGCCAGCAATTATCCAAGTCATCTGTATTGACACAATAAAAACAGATTAGCCATCTAAAATAAATGGATTTACAATTAGGTCATTAAAATGATGGCCACCCCTAGGACCCCTTTTCTCCATCTCTGTCAGAAAGAAGGCCAAATAAGTCTGCTCATTTTCCATTGTTGTTTCTCCCCAAGCCCCTGAGGTGCTGGTGAGTGAAAAACCTATAAACTTTTCCTAGTGCTTTTTATCTTCTGCCATTCTCCTCCATCCTGCCATAGGTCATTTAAATAAATATTGGCTGCTTGAATTCATTTGTCCTGATGGCAGTGATTAATGTACCTGTTTGGTTTAATTTTATATGCATTTTACATCACCCATTGTGCATTTGCAGACATTAAATATTTGCACCATTTTTTCACAGTCAGTAGCGTTTTACTTATATAATGTGTATATGTGTATATCTTATTTTAAAAACTACTGTCTTTTCTTTGAAAATATCAATACCCATAGCTTTTTAACTAGCTACGATTGTGTTTGTTTTCTATTGCATAAGCTACATCGCAAAATAAAGACGAAGTTTCAAGTTTAAAAATTGGTGTTGTTAATTTTGAAAAACAACTTCAAAATTTAACTTTTCATTGAAAATGTATTAGACAGGTTGCCTAATAAGTCCCCCAGAAGCAAAAATACATACTTATTGACAAATTGCATTGGCTTAGGAACTTTACAATATAAATTTGCAAGCAGAAGTTGTTTTTGGTTTTTTTTTTTTTTTTTTTTTCAGATTGATTTATTTATGCATACAAGCTGGGCTGTAGGCCAGAGGTACAGGGGTAGGGAGAGGATTCACCAGAGAGAGTGGGCAGCAGAACAGGCAGATTGACTAAACACACTGCTGTGGGTAGCAGCAGAAGAGACAGGAGAGGTCAGCTGAACCATGTGGGAAGCTCCCTGGTCAGGGATCGAACTCGTGCTGCAGTGGCTGTGGTTAGCTTCATAGTGCTGAGACTTAACCCATTGCGCCACCAAGGAGGTCCAAGTAGAAGTTTGAACTGATTTTTTAAAATTAACTTTTATTGAAGTGGAAGGTTCTATTTTGGTTTTAGGAAAAGATTATCATTTTACTTACGAAGATTATTTAATGCCAAAACTATTAGTTCAAATCCTGAGCCAGCCAACCAAACTTCTTAATAGGATCCTTTTATCTTTGATTCATGTCAAATAAATACATGTGAAGACATATATCATCCCAAAGCCACCTGCTACTTTGAGGAACACAAGGACTGTCACTAGACCTAGTAGGTTAAATTACAGATCTCAAAACATTTTTTCCTCTCCTCAGTACACTTAAGACAATGTTTGCTCTTCAATAAGTTCCCTGCAGTTTGAATGCAGTGTCATTAAGGAACACCATAAGCCAGAGAGTATTACCCAGGAATAATTATGACCAAATGCTCACACAAATAGGTGTTCTATCTTACTAGCAAAATTATTTAGTATTAGTATGCTAATATGTTTTATATAATATTTATATATTAATGCAATTTTAGAACAGAAGTGAACAGTACATTATATTTGGATATTTTATAAAATTAAATATCAAAAACATCACTCCTCTTTTTTTTTTTTTTTTTTTCATACATACAAGCTGGGGTACAAGCCAGAGCTGTGGGGCGGCGAGAGGGTTCACCAGAGACAGAGCAGGTAGCAGAACAGGCAGATCAGAAACACACTGCTGAGGGGAGCAGCGGGCGAGGCAGGAGAGGTCTGCCGCACCATGTGGGATTCTCCCCAGCCGGGCGTCGAACTCGCGTCGCCGCTGCCGACAGCTCCACAGCGCAGCGCTCAACCGCTGCGCCACCGGGGAGGCCCAAAAACATCACTCCTCTTACCATAAAAGTATGAAGATACATGTTGACTTGTTCATCTTCTATACAGATTAAGTTTTTATGTCATTTGATTACAACATATCTGAAGAAAAACTTTGTAAATTTACTATTGACAATTTTGCAACATCAGATATTATTTATTTTATTTTTCCATGTATCAAAAATAGAAGAAAACATAGGCCAAACACTGCATGATGTAAGGTTCAGAGATATGTTTGTGGATTTGTCCACCAACAGCAAGGAAAACAAAAAAGAATATAAACATTTGGGACTACAGCAAACTAAAAAGTCTCTGCAAAGCAAAAGAGGGAGCAAGAGGGTTGAAAACAGGGTGGGGGAGAGAGCACAATGAACTTTGGCGGAGGACTATGGATATATCAGTGGTGGGAGGGCTGTGACTACACATGAAGGGGGACATCTTCTATTGTCAAAACACTAACAAGGATGAAAACTAATGGTACTTCAATTAAAAAAAAAAAAATCCTTTCTTGGTCTCCTTGGTGGCGTAAGGGGTTAAGTCTCAGCACTATGAAGCTATCCGCAGCCACTGCAGCACAAGTTCGATCCCCGGTCAGGGAGCTTCTCACATGGTGCAGCAGACCTCTCCTGACTCTCCCGCTGCTCCCCTTAGCAGTGTATTTCAGTAGATCTGCCTGTTCTGCTCCCCACTCTGTCTCTGGTGAATCCTCTCACCCTCCACACCTCTGGCCTACACCCCAGCTCTTGTATGCATAAATAAATAAATCTTTAAAAAATCCTTTTTCTTTTTACTTGTAAACAAGTACCCTTGAATAATATAAGCAAAAATAAGACAGCACCCACCTGCTTTAAAAGAGCAAGGATTCTGATAAAACTTGACTGTGGAAACCTCAACTTATTACCTGCTTAGTTCTTTCCTCTGCCACTCACTTGGTAACTTTCAGTTGCCAATCTATTCAAATATCAAAGGTAGTTTCACCATAGCTTATGTCTTTTCTTATCACTTTTCCCAGTCTCCATGGTTAAGGACATTTTCATTCATTTATTCAGTAATTGTTTAGTGAGTATCTTCTACAGTGGAAAAAAAAAAGAAATCCCAGCTTACATTTAGCAGAGCTTACATTTAGTAGAGATGTGTGATGCAACAGAAATTGTAAAGAAACCAGGGATTCTACATATGGAAAACAGTTGGATTTTCAGGGCTATGTGGTCACATTACTTGGTAAGCTTGACTTGGCTTGAAATCTTGCTCCATCTTTCCTTAGATTTCCCATTTTTACCTTGACTTGGCCAACTGTTGCAGGTCCTGTAAGTGACTATTTCCTTGCTTATTTAGTTCTGCCCGCTTATGTTTATAGAACTATATATTCTAGTTTCACCTCTACATAGGTATCATTTCTAAGTGACACTTCAAACATGACACCAAAAATTAGAGGTAAGATAAACCAACCTAGTTTCTTCCCTCTTAATGTGATAGTCAGTTTCATCCTAAAGTTCACTGCAAAAGTTTTCAGTAAAGGATTATTAAAATATGTTGGAAGCTGTCCTTCAAGAGTACCCGCTTCAGTTACAAAAACCAGAAGATTAATTACCCAGCTGAAGCCAGCCAGTGTGCTACAAACCTAGGCACTTTACATTCAAAATCTAGTGGGGGGCTGTCCTCCAGGAAAGCCATTTGCACTCACCAATCCTTCTTGGTCAGATCAGCTTGTTCCCAAACCAGCCACACATTAGTTATATCATAGATACGGATGAACATTCATGAAAACGTTAATAAAATAGATGTTAGTTAAATCTGACAGCTTTGAGATTTGGGATCCAATCTTCTAGATAAATATGAAATTAACTGGACAATTGCTCTAATGTGAACATAGTCATTATGCCTGACTACTGCCTGTTTCTTCACATTTTTCTAAGTGTGCACTTAGAAATATCAATTAGAATAAACAAGCACTGTTGCAAGGGATGTGTCTTTCATTCCTTTCCAGAACCTATCACATAATTCTGAGTTTTAGAAAAAAAGAATTGCAAACCCATTTTGCAATGAAAAATCTTAAAGCCTTGATGGAAAAGGAGCATGTGGCATTATTTAGATTCCAGCCATAGAGCTTAAAATTAATTTCAGTCCTTAGTGGATTGCAATGTAAAGATTACTATAGACAAAAACTGCAAAATGACATAATGGCCTTGTCAAAAAATAAAATTTGAGAACACAGTTTTTTCTCCTGAAAGCATTTATTAGTTAGGTAAGTTTCTTAATATTAAAAAGATGCTTAAGATTGATTTATCATCAACCTAATTTTTAACTTATTTCTGCTGTTTTAAGGTTTCCTTTTTCCTTTTTTTATTAGAAATATTCTCCGTAGTATCAATTACAAGTAGTTCATTACATTCGGTATTTCATAATAATTATTAATGAAGTATTTCCAGCTTTTGGCACTTTTTATGCTTCTGAAAGCATTTTATGAATAATATTATTGATCACTAGACTGGCAAAATCTCAGTCAGCCCTTGAAGTCCAACCTCCTCCAGCCTTAAAAGACATCATTTTAATCTAATCTCTTAAAGTACATATTTTCTTGCACAAGCACTTGCTTTTAATTTTTTTATTTTCCATATCTATTACTAATTTAATTATCTCCTATGTATACATTTTTTCAGCTACTCATTCATCCATTCATTGTTTAATAAAAATTCCCAAAGTGCATTCCTTATGTCAGTCATTGTGCTAAAATCTGGGGAGACATAAATCAGTAATCAGCCTTTGGTTTTGAAGAATATAGATGTCGGTGGATAAATAAATGTGTCCAATGTTAAATTACATATATGATAATTGCTTTACAATAAGACTAGGCTATACACTACAGCAAGAGTATCCACGGTCAGAAAACCTGCTCAGTCAAGGGAAACAGACAAAGAAAGCATCGCAGTGGAAAAGACATTGGACTAAGACTTAACAGGATGTGGAACAAATTACTAGGTGAAAAGGGAGGCCCCGCCACACCAAGAAATACTAGCCAGCATGGATGGGGGTTTTCAGAAATTGGCAAGTTTGACTGGTATTTCACCTCTCTGTCCAGAAGCTTTACTTCCCAGTGGCCACTTTCTTAGGAACACTATGATTTTCTCTGTTGATACTTGAATAAAAATATCATCACTTGAGTGCCTGTCTGCAGGCACTCTGTGAGGGAACTCAAAGTTAATCTTCCAAATATCAGAGTAATTAAATATTTCTCCAAGTGAGACACCTAGTCTAGATAGCATGCCTTGATTTGGAGAGCATGGAAAAGATGACTTGAGAAATCTAATATTGGTTGACACAGAACGATAAAATCTGGCACTCTGGAAAAACATACAATAGATGTCAGGTCCATGCTAACATTTTTGTGAAAAATGTGAGCAAAACTGAATGGGAAGACTTCTTGGCTAACAAGAATGTGCAGAGGGTTCCTGTGGAG
The DNA here is from genome assembly GCA_004024925.1 of Scalopus aquaticus. Classification (NCBI taxonomy): domain Eukaryota; kingdom Metazoa; phylum Chordata; class Mammalia; order Eulipotyphla; family Talpidae; genus Scalopus; species Scalopus aquaticus. The sequence continues at coordinate 5,415 of PVIJ01023326.1, read as the reverse complement.
TTACCTAAAAAAATGTTTAGTTCACCAATTTTATCTGGAAAGTTTAGGTTTACTTTCTTTCTTTTTTAAGTGGAGTGTAGTAAAGATTCCTAAAGGTTTGTTAACATGAAAAGATCTTACCTTGTATTCATATTTTGTATTTTAATTACTACTGGCAGTATAAAATTTATAAAGTAAAGGGAAATAAGATTAAAATGATCAATGTGGCCTCAAAAAAATAAGTTTAGTTCATTAAGAAATCACTAGTAAAATCCTTTTGTTTGTGTGTAAAAGCCAAATAAATCGAAGGAGGTGAGAGGGGCATTTTCATGGTTAAATTCATATTACTATCTGTCACCGCAATTCTATTAAGCTTTACATGTAGCTATGATGCTTCTCAACTAACTATCTGGTCAAATTATCTGACAAAGGAATTTTAGATGACTGAAAAATATATTTAAATAATATGCTGAAAAGTATTTAAAAGTTAGATTTCGTTAGATATTTAACAATTTAACTTTTTGATAGAGGAGACTGCTCTAAGAGAAGCAATCCCAGGATAGAAAATTTTCTGCTCAAATGATTTATTGAGGAGGTGGGGGAAGGGAGGAGAGGAGAGGAATAGAATATATATTACATGTGTATGAGAATAGGAGGGGGAAAAAGAGGGTAAGAGTAAAGTGAAACAAGAAGGGATCCAAAATATCTAAGGGAAGCCCTGATGTAGGCTCATATGGAATGAATAGAATCTAAGAAATATCAGATGGATAATTTGATACCGATAGCTGATACCAAGTTTTTCTTAACTGCTTTGTCTGACACTTAGGGACACTTTCATTATTAACCTTATTAAGCCCCAACATCTAGGGAGACCAGAGTGCTTAGTTGGGGCAGGGATGAGTGCCAATCATTGTACTTCATTCACATGCTACCCACTCTCCTTCCTTTGGACGCATCTGTGACACCGTAGTGTCTGCCAGTGACATATTCTAAAGAAATTCTGTCCAAGTCAATTAGCTCCATCCTGTCATGTGGTGTGGTTGACTCTGCCAGTCACTTTCTTTTGCATGCTTTCGAAGCTCAAAATTTTGTAACCCACATTGGGTCTCCCTGTCATTAGTGAGAAGGGAGCGATTATGCTTCAGTATAAAATAGGCAAGTATGTATTAGTTTGATTTCTCATCAGGGAAGAGAATCTAAGGTAATTTGCATGCTCTGATGCTCCAAGATAACTTAGAAGTTAGCTCTGCTTTCCTTGACATTGATGAAACAAGACTATACCCACAGGCGGTGGCTCAAGGTCACACTTTGGATTTTCCTTCATCTTTGATTTCCCTTCATTCGATCCATGCAAATTTATATTGGTAAAATGAGCTCACTTTGTACTGAATGGCCCATCTTAATGAGCCCTGATGTTGGGTAACCTCCCCTGCATGCGGGTCTGTCAGACATTTACACTATAGTCTCTGGTGGATAGAGCAGGTTAGAATATAATGGTTCTATGAATTCTTTTTTACCCATGGGGCTAAATATTTCCACCAGTTTTCCTGAGATTTAAAAAACAAAGGAATAATTTTACATTCTGATGAAGTTCTGTGCCTCAAATCTTTTCTTGCTATTATCTCCTCAAAGCAAATATTTTGAAGCACTATTTTTAATGCATGTGAAAAGGCTACATCACATGTAAAAGTCTCAGTTCATTTTAAATATTTGTCATTATAAACACCAATGAAAGAAGCTAAGTAAAACTCAAAATTAATTGTATTTACAAAAATTACTGACTTTAAATTTTTTTGAGAAATATTTATGTGTACATTGAAAGAATAAAATAAAAACATACCCTACTCTCATTGCCTAGCAAGAAAAACCACTAAAACCTCCCACATTTAACCAGACCTTATTAATGTGTACATGCAAATATATGGCATCTATAGATTTTCTATTTCTAAACAAATATTGGGTTATATTATATATACTTCACAAATTCCTTTATCACTGAAAAATAATCATCAGCAACTTTGCATACAGTTAGTAAGGTCTACTTTATTCCTTTTAAAATATTCATAACAGTGCAAAATATGGAAGTACCATATTTGCTTTTATCTATTCCCTATTAATGGACATTTACATTATCTCTAAATGTTTGTTCTAAGAAATAAAATTCCAAACACCTTCTCTTGTACCCTCATACATGCAAGTGCCTAAAATTAAATTGCCCAGAGTTAGCTCTTTTAAATGTTTAGAGATATTGATGGAGCAGCTGAGGTACATAAGACCAAACCCCACCCCTGACACTGACACATCCCCCAAGGGTGGAGGGGACAAAGCCTTCTAGTGCCATGTCCTGAACTCTGCCTCTGTCTCCTGAGAGAGGAGGCTGCTGGAAAGGGAGTGAAGTTGAGCAGCCATTTAGGGAGCCTTTAATAGGGAGCAAAGTGCATAGACTTGCTCTCTGCTTTCGGTGGAGCTGCTGCAGAAAGCAGCTGACCAGCAGGGGGTGGGCCTTCACCCACCCCAGGTAGTGGGGAGCCCCTGACAGCAGCAGCTGCAGGTCTCCACCACCCTCTGCTGGCTCCTGTAACTGCAACTCTACCTTGTACCATCTACTCTCGCTAGACCTTCTCCCTCTCTACCCCGCCAGCGTTAGCAGACAGACTGAGGGACGCCCCAGAAACCCCCATAACATGCATGCTCAGAATGGATTCTGCCATCTGCTGCATAAAGAAAGGCAAAGCATACTCTTAATGCTATGATCCTTAACAGGATAGTGGAGAGAGACAGAGGGAGGAAAGGAGGAAGGAGGGGGGGGAGGGAGAGAGAGACAGAGAGAGAGAGACAGAGAGAGAGAAGATGAAAGAGTAAGTTTCCCAATGAAACACCCAAAGTTACCCATCCCCAGCCAAACAGGGTTGGTCCAAAGCAGGGCCAATGTGGTGTGAAAGCTTGCCACAAATCTAAGGCTCCTTCTGGTGGGGAACCACAGCAAAGGGCATTAGGGTCCAGGCACGCCGAAGGAAAGGGACAAAACCAAAGTACAAATCAAGATAAAGGTAGCCGTTGTCACCCGCCCATGGGGTCTCTCACCCATGTCTCTCCCAAGTGCCTCTTTCCATGTTCCCCAAGACCCTGGTGCAAGCCCAAGGCCAAGAAGCAAGCACAGTGTATTGTTCACATGTCTCTGCTCCATGTACCTCCTCCAGGTCTTCTCCTTGAGTCTTTTTCAGCTTTTCACCTTCCTGTAGTAGCTCTGCTCACCCTTCATTAGGTGGGCAGGGACCCTCCCCTTTTTAGACTACACTGTTACACTAGTTCTCCATCTCCCTCAACCCTGTTGGTTAGAATGTTCTGTTTTTTGTTTTTCCCCTTTTTGCTGCACCAAAGGCCCTTTTGTTTATATATGTGGTGGCAAGACCCAGAAACAATGGAAGAAGTTCTGACTGCTTGACAATTTTTAGACTTCTTGCCCAGTAACAATATTGCTAAATTATCTGTAAAAAATCAGAATATCTGATTTTAATTACTTGTCTGTACTTGTTAACTGCAGAACTATGGGGATGTTCATCAAATTTCCTGTGTCTCAGTAATCTCATCTACAAAATGGGAATAATATAAAAATGGGAATAAAATACTAATGGTACTAAATCCTAGAGGGTTGGTTTTTGGTTTTGTGGGTTTTTTGTTGGTTTGTTTGTTTGATTGATTGATTAACACTGATTTACAATGTTAGAATATACTTTTAAGTTTATTCCTAGATATGCTGAGGCATTGAATCCTAAAGGGATTTTTTTTCCATTTTTTGTTTTTTTACATTGTTGTTCATTTTTGTGTGGTAATTGGTTTCCCCCTCAGGTGTAGTCCCTGTAGTTCTCCCACCACCACCTCACCCGTGAATCATCACCACAGTCCCTTGTGCCTTTCCCTCCCCTGTTTTGAACCTTCTCCTGTCCCCTGATGTCCGCCTCGTATCTATGGTCATCTCGCAAATTTTGTCTTTGAATTTTTATTCGGTTCCTCTATATTCCCTATATAATTGAAACCATCCAATATTTATCTTTTTTCCTTCTGATTTATTTCGGTTAAAATAATATGAATCCTAGAGTTTTTACAAGGGTTCAACTAGTGCTTCATGTAGAGAATGGTAAGGCAGCTGATAGCACCTGGAAATATCGCTTAGGGACCTGCATTTACACCCAACATGTGCGTCAGTCACCACTTAGCAGTCATGGAGCAGAAGACACTATCTACGCTCATCAGCAGGTAGCTAGCACAGAGACACGTCACTAAGTGAAGTGTAGTTTTGTTGCTTTTAGTGTTGTGATTTACAAGCTTGTGAGTTCACTTGATTCCCTGTGTATTGTTCTTGTCATTATTTTATATTACCCAGCTCCCTCTTTTTAAAAACCAAATGACTTGGCCATCAGCACCTAAATAAATCTTTGTTCTTTTAAAGGGAAAAAAATGAAACAAAATAAAAATCTTCTTGTATAATACCCCTCAAATTTTTTACCTGTCCCTACAATAGACTTTTAAAACATACTGCTCAGAATACCATTTCGGAGAGTTAATACATCTTTGGAGCTCTTTATTTTTCTAGTTGTGTTTTCAATTTTTATGACATGTAGAAAATCATGCTGTGACTTCAGAACAATGCTTTTGTAAATTCTGCGCTGTAGAATTGCCCTTGAAATAAGGCTAAGTCTTCTTGCATTGCTGTTATTATTATTGCAGGATTCCCAAGTTAGAAAAAAATTGGATTTGAGGTCCGTTAGCACCACCTCTTACTGATTTTTTCTGAGTGCCTTTGAACTATCACATAAAATTCCACTCTGGTGCCAGATACAAGTGAAAGTTTTGATGTGGGGAAATAATGATGGATGCACTCAATTGCTTGCTGAGAAGTTCTTCCCTACGGCTTGCCTAGGAGGTGGAGACAAGAAGAATGGGAGGCCTGTCAACAATAAATGCTGGAAAGGATGTGGAGAAAAAGGAACTCTTCTACACTGCTGATGGGAATGTGAACTGGTCCAACCACTATGGAAGGCTGTATGGCGATTCCTTAAACTGCTAAACATGGAGCTGCCATACGACCCAGCAATCCCACTTTTGGGAATTTACCCAAAGGATACAAAAACACTAATCCGAAAGGATACATGCACCCGTATGTTCATTGTGGCACTATTCACAATAGCAAAGGTATGGAAGCAACCCAGATGTCCCAAAATAGATGATTGGATCCAGAAGATGTGGTACATATACACAATGGAATACTATTCAGCATGGAAAGAAGATAAACACATGCAATTTGCAGAGACATGGATGGAATTAGAGGGGATCATATTCAGTGAAATAAGCCAGAAAGAAAGAGAAAAATATCGAATGGTTTCACTTATAACAGGACTATAGGGAGCCCGGGTGGGAGAGAGACAATCAGTGGGG
>PVIJ01023325.1:0-14436 GCA_004024925.1 Scalopus aquaticus | reverse complement strand
CCTCTATTATCTTTCTTTACCTAGCAAGGTCCAGTGAGTCAATCATTCCAGTTATTTCTCCATAAATGACTCCCAAACGTCTAACAAATCCCATCCTTTTTGAAAAAACTAAGTGCACTTTTCCATCTGCCTATTAGGTGGTTACACTTGGCTCTTCTCCTGGCACCTCAAACTGACTACATCAAAAAAAGGAGCTCTGTATTTTCCCGCAACAGAAACTCTTCTTCTGCCCAATTCACCAGTAGTACTTCCACCCCAATAATTTCTCAGACTGGAAATCAAGAAACCATCTTTTTATAAACAGAATTTAACATTAGTTTATAACATTAAGAAGTCATCTTTACCGTCTCCTTCCCACATCTCTCAAACCCAGTTACCAAGATTTATAGACCTGCCCTCTCCTCCCACTCCTATTGTTATGAACCTCATTTAGGGACTCTTTAAAAGGCAGAAATTTGCATTCACAGCCCTTACAGAGAAATGACTAGGTTAACAGGGAAGTGCACTTAAGTGATTCTGTCAGGAAACTCCCTTTCTCACTTCTAGTCAAGAATGGCTTCATTTTCAACTGGGAAAATTCACACTTCTCTGACAGATGTAGTCCAGATTACAGAATGGGCAGGTACTTCATTATCCTGCTCACCTTCACAGAGGCCTCTGATCTAGATGTTCTTACCATAGAGTAGCTTTCAATATTCAGCATTTTTCAGGCATTTAAGAATGGGGCAGTTATTTAGACCAAAGAAATACAGAAAGCACAGAGCAAAATATGGTGTTCCCCAAACTACTTTTTAAATGCCTATAAATGGTGGTTGAGCACACATTCCTTGAAGTATACACAAACTGTCAGTGTTGTCTGTCTCTAAGGAGGAGACCTACAAAGATCAAGAACACATTTGTCATTGTACATTTTTGTCTCTATTTAGCAGGATTTAAAAAATATCCTAATTTTTAAACTATATTAGATTCAAAGAAATCCTATTTTATTCTTCATTTCAATCAATACTATATGAATGCTCCAAAGAAGGAAGCGAGGAACTCTGAACTTGGATTCAGTAAGCCAAACACTTTTAAACCTAAGTGAGTTCATCATCAGTTCATTTTGGTAACCTAGCACAAAGTCTGGCTGCATCTTCCAGTTTTTTTCAGAGCATAGCTTTGAAACAACACTTTTGCATTAACATCATTCTCACAGAACCCCATGAGATCACATCACTTAAAGAAAACTGGAACCAAATAACTGAATATTTAGTAAAAGTGCAGTTTTACTTGTTTGAAGAAAACTGGCTCAATCAGATGATTTCTTATCTATATCAAGAGTTATCCTATTGTAACAGTGTAATCTCCATAAAAATGGGAGGTTCCAGGTTCCCTGCCCCACCTAGTGAAGGTAGGGCTGAATGGTGGGGAGAAGCTAGAAAAAACTTTGGAGAGAAGACTTGGACACACAGAGAAAAGACTTGGAGGGAACAAGTGGAACAGAGAGACATGCGAAGAAGTCCTGCTTGTTTTTCAGCTTTGGTCTTTCACTAGGAACTTGGGGGACATAGAAGGAGACACATAGAGTTGAGACATGTAGAGACATTTGGAAGAGATGTGGGTAAGAGACCTCTGGGGAGACTGACAATGGCAGCTATTACCTTAATTTGTACCTTGATTTTGCTCTTTTCATCTCAGACTTGCCAGACCCCTTCTGCCCTTTTCCTATGGTTTCCCACAAGAAGGTGTCTTAGATTTGTGGCAAGTTTTCAAGCCTCAGGAATACAGCATTAGGCCAATCCTGTCTGACTGGGCATTTAACTACAAGGGGGTGGGTAACTGTATTTTACTTAGAAACTTTCATCCTTTCTTTTCTTTCTATGCACAGTAATTCTATAAAAGTTCTTTTCTTTAACAGAATATGTTTTGTCTTTATGTGGCAGATGGCAGAACCCACTTAGAGCACACAAGTTTGGGGTCCTGGGTTACTCCTCAGCCTACCCACTAACAGTATGACACTGAATCCAAGGGATAACAATTGAAATATAAACAAATTTAAGAATACCAATAATTTTTTTCTCTACTTACAGAGGCCAAACTCTGCGCAGAACCTGAGTATTTACTGAAAAGTCCTCCATTAACATAGTTGTAAGACTGAGATCCTTTGTCTTTGGCAGAACTTAAAGATAATGTCAAATTCTGTCTACTACTGGAACAACTGGAACCTACCAGAGAAGCACATTAATAGTAAAAGTATGAGTAACACCAATGATTAATTTTAGATAAAATTTCAAAATACATATTTTATTCATTCAGAAATTTGATATTAAAACACACTGAACTTAAGCATGTAAATTATTAAATGTATCCCATTTATGAAAATCAACATCTCCATATATATATTTTAACATTGATAAAATCTGCTTCTGAAATGAAAAATAAAATATTCAACTAATTAATCAGGGCAGTAGTTGAATAATCTATTGCAATCAGTAAAACATACTGGCAACTAAGAACCACAAAATTATAAATTTAATAAAATACAAGCATTTTTTTTCCTGAATTACATTTTAACTGTATCTATACAGACAACTAATCTATGACAAAGGAGCAAAGAATATGCAATGGAAAAACAGTCTGTTCAATAAATGAACTACTACATGCAAAAGAATGAAACTAGACTACTACCTCACAGCATGTACATTTTAACTGTATCCACATAGTTATACAGTAATTAGTTTTTTTATATTTGTCTTCCCTAACCATTACCACTCATTTAGGACAGAAGAATGTGTTTTAGTTTATCTAAATACAGGAATTAAGACATTTCTTCAAATTCTAGCACATATTAGTTATATGAACTTGAGCAAGGTCACCTATTTTTTCTATATTAAATGTTCTTTATGTGTAAAATGGGAGCTAGCAGGACAAAGGACATCATTCGGCACCCCTCTGGGTTCTTTTAGGCTGGCAAATAATCAAATAAGCATCAGACAAATAGAAAAGGGGAAAAGCCATACAGAAGTTTAATAATAACATGTATCCCCCCTGTATACTTGGTAGAGACCCAAGAAGACCGAGTAACATAATCACATGGCTTTAGATGCCATTTTCAATAGCTTAGCTAAGGCAAAGTTGGGGAAGTAAAGGCAAGTCTGTTAGGGTGTTTACTGGGGAAAACAAAGGTACTTCCAAGTTCTCCAGGAAAAGAGATAAGGGGGTTAGTTTTCTAGGAATAGACTATTACAGAGGGAAGTTCAGATAAAAATACCAAAAATAATCTCCATCCAGTCTTCAGAGCTCCTTCCATTAAATAAACCTCCTGCCAATGACATGACTTGGGGAGGCAGAATTTGCTCCCTTACAAAACAATAACATAGGGTTATAGTCATAAATTACAGGGTTGCTATGAAGATTAAATAAGGCAGTGATTATACACATTTAGCACTGCACTTGAGATCTGCTAAAAATCTCGGTGAGAGGCATCATTGTTTGTATAGTGTTTGTTGCACTGGCACAAAATAGTCATTCATTATGTGATGGATAAATTAACCACAATAGCAAATAATACATTAATAGTAAATTTAAAAATTAAAAAAATAAGAAATTCAGCATGCTCAAGATATAATTAATACAGTATTGTAATATATACCATATCTCTAACAAAGGCTACAGAGCCTTTAAAGCCCAGCAATACTATTTCTAGACTTTTATATACTAAAGAAATAAGCAGACAAATATAAGCAAAGATACATGGCCTAAAGGTAACAACAGGGAATTGGTTAAATAAATTAAGAGTACATTTGTACAAATTTAAAGTACATATTAAAACTGACAACACAGGGCCTCCCTGGTGGCACAAGGGGTTAAGTCTCAGCACTATCAAGCTATCGCCAGCCACTGCAACATAAATTTGACCCCCAGCCAGGAAGCTGACCCACATGGCAAAGCAGGCCTCTCCTGTCTTGCCTGCTACTCCCCTCAGCAGTGTATTTCAGTGGATCTGCCTGTTCTGCTCCCTACTCTGTCTCTGGTGAATCCTCTCACCGCCCCCCCACGTCTGGCTTACACCCCAGTTCTTGTATGCATAAATAAACAAAAATAAATCTTAAAAAAAAACCAAACTGATAATACAAAGATATATTTATTGACCTGGAAAGACATTTTCATACATTGTTAAATATTTTTAAGGCAGATTATAAAAGTAATGATTGTAATTTAACTTAAAACATATACATTGTTTACTTTCATCTATTGTAAACTTTATATCTCATATTTAAATGCAAATACAAATAAATAGTTATCTCTGGGCAGCAGAATTTCAAGTGACTACTTTTTTCCATTTACTTATCTATATTTTGTAATCTTCTTAAAACCAATAATTTGTATTATTTGTGAGTTTAAAGATTAAGAAAACTTGATGACTAAATCAATGAAATCACTGTTCTCTCCAATTATGATTATCCACAAAATTCCTTTGTAGACTTAAATCAGCTATTTCCACATACCTTTCTCTGATGCTGATCTTTTAGTGTATTCAAGTAATAGGTGCTCTGGTTCCCATGGTAATATCTTTCCTTTCTTCTTTCCACGTCTTCTTTTAAAATGATGGGCCAGAAAAATTACAGATACAGCACTCACTGCAGTTACCACAAATAATTTTCTAGCTACCGGGGAAAGTTTGATCTGAAAAAGATGCAATTAGATTGAAAAATATTCTTTTATTTGGTCACTTAAAGATGTAAGAACTAAACTTACCATTAAGCTAATCAAGAGGATATTATTTCACTCTTCCATAGATAGCTAGCCCAATTTCAATTTTAAAAACAAAAAAAGGGCTCATTTATTATCCACTGCTCTGAAGTTCTCAGGTAAACATTACAAATAAAAAAATCCAACAGAGTACAAAATAATTCAGTCCCACTAATATTTGTTATTCAACAAATCATCCCGACAGAATGAGAGAAAATCACCTATCTGAAAAGGATCTGATATCCATTATCTACAAAGAACTCACACAACTCAACAAACAGAAAACAAAAAACTCAATCAAAAAATGGGCTGAAAAACTAAACAGGCACTCTCCAAAGAAGACATATGCCGGCACATGAGAAGATGCTCATCATCATTTAAATATCGGGGAAATGCAAATAAAAACTATAATGAGATTCCATGTCACAGCTGTGAGAATGACCCATGTTAAAAAGATCAGAAACATTACGTGTTGGTGAAGACATGGAGAAAAAGAAACAGTGGCAACTGTTGGTGGGGATATAGACTGATCCAAGCTCTATATAAAATGGTATGGAGGGACCTCAAAAAATTAAAAATAGGTCTACCATTTACCACTCCCAGGTTATATACCCATAGAATGCAAAAATACTAATTTGCTGGGAAACATGCACTCCCATGTTCACTGCATCCCTAATTAAAATAGCTAAATTATGGAAAAGGCCTAAGTACCCAAAGACAGACAAGTGAATTAAGAAGACGTGGTGTGTATATGTGTGTGTATATATATGTATGTATGTATGTGTATATGTATATATGTGTGTGTACGTATACACACAAACATATATATGTATATACATACATACCCAATGGAATACTTCTCAGTTATTAAAAAAAAGATAAACTCAGCATTTGCAACAACAAGGATAGAATTTGTTACAGTTGTGATCATATTTTAAAAGATGAGACATAAAGACACAAAAGAAATATTTCCAGATGAAACAATATGATGTACTGAATTTGTTTCAGAATAATCCACTGGGAGGCAGTTAGGAAAATAGATTGTCCATGACTTGAATACTATTGAGGTTAGGTGTCAGGTATGTTGGGGTTTATATTCTATTTCATATATGCTTAAAAATGTCCATAACAAAAGTATGTTCAAAAGTGAAAAACTGAATTAACATAAACTTTCGAGCTATAATGTAACAATTACAGATTAAAAATATTAACTACCATTTAGAAACAGATAATCATGTATATAGAAACTTAAACTAGAATAAGTGAGTTTAATGAAGTTAAGAGATACAGGATTAAAATATATATTTTTTATATACTGGTAACAAAAAATTGGAGATCAAAATTTTAAAAATATTTGCAATGGCTCACGAAATACGAAATAAAGAAAATCTGACAACAGATGTGAAAGACACAAATCCTAAAGCCAAACACTGCTGAGGAAAAAGAAAGGAAACCTAAATATATGGAGAAATCTAACACATTAATAAAAGTTGATTCAGTGAGGATGTCAATTGTACCTAAATTAATCTATTGATTGAATGCAATCCCAATAACAATTCTAACAAGGTTTTGTTTTGTTTCTTTTTGGTAGAAACTGATTCTAAAACTCACAAGAAAGTGAAAACAATCTGGAACAGTCAATAATTTTGAAAAAGAAAAACAAAATTGAAAGACTAAGGTTACTTGATCTCAAGACTTGTAAAGCTACAATAAACAAGATATTTTCATATTGACATAGGGAAAAATAGAGCAATGAAATAGGAGGGAGAGTAAAGAAATAGAAATACAACATATACAGGTGACTGATCTTTGATAAAGGTACAAAGACAATTCAGTGAAGGGATATTATTTTAACAATTGATGCTATGAAAAAATGTTCTCCTATGCAATAAAATGGAATCTCAATCTATGCTTTACATCATAGCTCATGGATCATAAGACTAAAACTTAAAACTGTAAAACCTCCAGAAGAAAGCATGAGAAAATATCCTTGTAACCTTTGTGTTCCAGAGGTGACACAAATCTCCCAACCCATTAAAAAAAAAAGAAGTTTACAAATTGGATTTCAGGATTAAAATATTTCTGCTCTTTGAAAAGTTCTATTTAAGAGAATGAAACACAATCTTCAGAGTAGGAGAAAATAGCTGCAAATTATATACCTGAAATAGGAATTGTATTCAGGGCATAATTAAAGAACATCAGAACATGATAAGAAAAATAAAGTAATTTAAAGAAAAGGTAAAAGTGTTTAAAAGATCACCAACAAAGATTTGAGACAATAAAGAAATACAAATGTAAGATAAAATTAAACCTCCACTAAGAAAAGAATCTATTAACACAGGGCCTCCCTGGTGGCTCAAGGGGTTAAGTCTCAGCCTATGAAGCTATCAGCAATCACTGCAGCACAAGTTCGATCCCTGGCTGGGGAGATTCCCACATGGTGCAGCAGACCTCTCCTGCCTCACCTACTGCTTCCCTCAGCAGTGTATTTCAGTCAAATTGCCTGTTCTGCTCCTCACTCTGTCTCTGGTGAATCCTCTCACCACACCCCCGGCCCCCACACACACCTCTGGCCTACACCCCAGTTCTTATATGCATAAATAAATAAATAATTTTCTAAAAAAAAATAATCTATTAACACAGCCTGGTCACACCTACGTCATCTTGTATTTTTAAGCTGTCAGTTCTACTGCATCCAAGGGCACTGAAATTGGAGAATTAGAACACATAAATACTAAATTAAAACTACTCTGTCACAGGGCTTCCCTGGTGGCCCAGCGGTTAAGCTCTGTGCTGTGGAGCTGTTGGCAGCAGTGACGCAAGTTCAATGCCTGGCTGGAGAAATTCCCACATGGTGTGGACCTCTCCTGCCTTGCCTGCTGCTCCCCTCAGCAGTGTATTTCCGTCGATCTGCCTGTTCTGCTCCCCACTCTGTCTCTGGTGAACCCTCTCACTGCCCCACAACTCTGGCCTGTACCCCAGTTTGTATGCAAAAAATAAATAAGGCTTTAAAATATCAGTGAAAAAAATACTACTCTGTCACATATATAATTTTCTTTACTTACATGAATTAAAATACAGTATAAATCAATTTACTTTTGAGATCGAAGTTCTGTTTATAAGTTATGTATTATTTTTACATAAAAGATCATTAAAATTTACACTGCTTAATCTCATGATAAAAGAAATATTTTCCATGATAAAAATAAAGTCACAAATTTCCCAAGAAAAAGATATTTCTCATAAATATTCTTGACAACACAAGGTTTGAAAGTCTCTAAAGTTACTCTTGCCTATCATTTCTCAGTTTGTTTTTTTTCTTACCCAAAGGAAAGCCAAATAGTTCCTGTATCATTGCCTCGAACACAGGAAACAAAGCATCTTAGAATCCCAAAGCTCAAAGATGACTTAGATGTAACTGATAGTCTTTTCCTTACCAACAGACAAAACAAAAATTAGAATGTGTATCCCATTCGCTGAACATGAAACGAGCATCAATTTATGGGACAGCCACTGAGAATACAAAGAAAAGAGTAAGATATGGTTCCTTGTGCTCAGATTTCAGTCTTCCCCATTCCATAACCTGATGCCACTGTTAAATGTTCTTGTTAAGTTTCCTCCTCATCTAAAGTTCTCTGGAGACAGAGAATAGTTACATAGTCACACACAAATCTCCTCCAATAACCTTACTTCCCTTTATTCAACATATACTTACTAGAGGTACATTAACCTAGTCTTCTCATAATTTTTTTGCGGGGGAGGAACTCTACGGATTGTATTGAGGTCCTAAACTCAAGACGTTAGGGACTATGTCTAGATGCCACACATCACAGCTTGACTGAAAATTCAGTATATACTTAATAAGTATATTTTGAATGACTATTTCTGATAAGTAGAACACACATGTAAACTGTAAATTCTGTATAAGGTTGTTGTGAAAGGATTGAAAAGCAGATGGCATAGCAGAATCAGTATGGGCAAAGGATACAAAAATAATTCATAAAGAAGAAATATAAAATAGCAATTAAGTTTACAAATAAATACCCAATACTTTCCACGTTATGAAAAGACAGACATTGTCATATATTACTGGTAAAAGCATAGATTGGTATACCAATCTGAAAAGCAATTTTGCAATACATTTGAAAAACCTTCAAAATGGTCATAGCGAGGGGCCTCCCTGATGGTGCAAGGGGTTAAGTCTCAGCACTATGAAGCTATCTACAGCAACTGCAGCACCAGTTTGATCCCCTGCCAGGAAGCGTCCCACACGGCGCAGCAGACCTCTCCTGACTTGCCCACTGCTATCCTCAACAGTGTATTTCACTCAGTCTGCCTGTTCTGCCCCTCACTCTGTCTCTGGTGAATCCTCTCACCGCCCCCACCCCCCACACTTCTGGCCTATCCCCCAGCTCTTGCGTGCATAAATAAATAAATCTTTAAAGAAATTTTAAAAATCTTTGAATCCATCTTCTCCTCCTTTCATCCTCCTAATGTAATACAATTTTTTTTTTAGAAATGGTCATACTGAGTACAAATTTCCTCTTAAATCTACAAAAAGATATTCAATCTAACACAAATATAGAAATAAAAATTAAAACGATGATGAAATAACATTCTAACCTATCAGAATGGCAAGAAACCCCAAATTTGAGGAGTACAAAACAGTATTTTCCTACAAAAAGCAATTTAGCAATATCTACCAAAATTCATTTTGATAGATTTCAAAAAGCATTTACTCATTGGCCCAGAATTCAGTGCATGAAAATTGATCCCATAGTTTTATCTGTATGAACTGAGGTATCTAAAGCTTATTTGCTACAGCATTGTTTTTAACAGACTACCAAAACAACCAAAATATCCATATATAAGAACATTATGGAGCTGTAGGAATAAAAAAAGAAAAAATATCAATATATATTTATATGAAAAGATCTTCAGGATATGTTTTAAAAGGAAAAAAACAAGACTATAGGAAGTACTGTCTATAAGAGAAAAAAATAAGAATAGGTAATTACTTTTGCTGATATTTGAATATTGAAACCCTGAAAGATATTCAAGTCATCCAAATAGTCACCGTTAGAGAGTAGTAGAAAGGGCCTTAGAGAGTAAAAACATATATATGTATATATATGTATGTACATATACGTGTCTGTGGTTTTTTGAACCATGGAAATGTAGTAGATATTCAAATAATCAATTTTAAATATTACTTTAGGATTATTGTAAGAACTGAGTTAGTAAATGTACAAATATAAAATGTCTAATATGCCACTTTATACACACTGGGTGCTGCTACATCTTGTTGCTGGTCTTTTTAAATGTCATCCAAATGGTGTAACAAATAAAAAAATATTGATATGATAAGCAAATAAAAAAGACACTTAGAGTCAATACTTTGATCTCTAGCAATATACTCTTATAAAAACCTAAAATTTGACAAAGATTTATAAATATACAATAATGAACCTTAGAAACAATACCAAAAGGGAGAAAAATCAATAAAACTACAGCATATCTATATTCATAAAGCATAACGACAAAAAAGCTCAAAATATACTTTATAATTTTCAAAGTGAAAAATGTTCATTTTAGATTTGAAGAAATTCATTGAGTTTAATTAATTAAATGCTACTTCCCATAACTATCTTTTTACTTAGTACATTGAAGTATAATGAATTGAAGCAAATATTAAAAATAAAAGGATTGTTTCCAAAGAAGAAATACAAATGATAATAAGCACTTTATGAAAAGATGCTCGACATCACTAATCATTAGGAAAATGAAAATCAAAACCATAATGAAATATAATCTCACAACCATAAATGTGGCTACTATCAAAAAAACAGACACTAAATATTGCTGAGGATGTGGAAAAGTTGAAATCCTTGTGCACTGCTAGTAAAAAGGAAACTGTGGAAAACAGTATGGCAGTTCCTGCCCAAAAATAAAAGTAGAATTACCATATAATCCAGCAATTCCATTTATAGATACATATTCAAAAGAATTTAAAGTAAGAAGTCAAATGGATATTTGTAATAGCCATGTTCACAGCAGCAATATTCTTAACAGCCAAAAGGTGAAGCAACTCAAATGTCCTGTGATGGATGAATGGTTAAGCAAAATGTGGTATTTAGAGGCAATGGAAAGTTATTTAACCTGGAAAAGGAAGGAAATTCTGACATATACTATAAAATGGGTGAACCTTGATGACATTATGCTAAGTGAAGTAAGCCAGTTACAAAGAGACATAGTGTATGATTCATTCATGAGGTACCTTGAGGAGTCAAATTCACAGAGACAGAAAGTACAATAGTGCCTGACAAAGGCTCGTGGGAGGGGGATGGAAAATTGCTGTTTAATTGCTGGAGAGTTTCATTTATGCAGATGAAAATAGTTGTAGAGATAGGTTGTACAACAGTGTGAATATAATTAATGCTACTGAACTATTAGATTTAAAATGGTTAAAATGGTCAATGTTACGTTCATTTTGTCATAATAAAACAATTAAAGGACTGTAATAGTGAGAACAGATTTATTCAAATAATATAATTTGTTCAAAATAACTGTAATGGATTATGTAAGTTTATTTAAGCAAAATTTTTAACATAATACAATCTCCCTTTAAGAGTTATATGATTCTTTATGGTGATGGCTCCACGGGTGAACAGGTGGTGGGTAACTTATAGGGAACACACAATAATGTAAAAGATATGAATAACAAAAATAAATAAAATATCTATTTTTTAAAAAAAGAGTTATATGATTCTAAAATCCCCATGAAGTAAATAAAAACCAAGTAAGTTTTAAATTAATTTAAATGACAACCATTTAAAACCTCAACTGAAATTAAAATACTACAAAACAAAATATTCTCTAGGCAATATACTTACTCAACCTTATGTTTGTTTCAGATGTTTACCTGGGAGAGAGAATAATACCAAGACAAAGGAAGATCAAACACTCTTAGCGCTGCTGTCTTCAAGGAAAACTGTGATTCCTTAACTGTTTCTTCGGACATGACTCCTCTTCTAATCTTCATTAAAAAAACAGAAAAACATTAGCCACAGAGATGTTCGGTTACACTACCAAATGAAATACATTCACTGAAAATTTAACTCTATTTTTTGCACTTATGTATATTATACTTATTTACCTGAAAAAAAAAAAACATTGAGCCAAATTTGCTTGAGTTGAAAAGTTTATTTATTAATACCCAAAGCAGCAAAAGTGAAAATAAATTAGATTTAAAATTTGTGTTTCAGATAGCAGATGTTCCTTAAAAAAATCTTTTCTCATTATACATTTCTGCTTTTAGAAAGTAATTTAAAATCCATGCCTTCCAAATCATCTCCTTTAAATAATGGAGGAGAAGGGCAGTGCTAAAAGGATTCTGAAATCACTCTGGGCCTAGGAAGAAACCTGACAGTTCACTGAGCTTCAGAACTCTTGCCTTTATTCTCCAACTGTCTCATTTTAAAAGATCTTCAAAAAAATATCACACATATGCTATGTAATTCTGATATTGTTTTATTGCCTATTATTTCAATTGAAAGCTCAGATGTCTACAGAGGAGGCAGTTTGCCATTCAGAGAGGCCCTATAGATAGCAAAACCTGAGAGAAACATGGTTCAGGAACTAGTTTTTGCTTTATAGAGCTAAAGCAACTCAATTTTATCAGCAAATCAAATTGGACACAAACTAAACAAATCCACATAATATTTGTATATAAATCAGTTTACAAATGTATTCATTTATAATTAGGAAATAATACAATGTAGTTTAAAAAACACTAATACATATTATCAAAACATGTCCTCTCTGAAATAAGTCTGTAGAGAGCTTAATAGGTTTAAAAAAAAAACCAAAAAACAAAAAAAGGCTGCCTGGTGAGCAAAAAAGTAACGGGCACTGAGATACATTCCTTATTTTTTCAATTAGTTTATTTAGGTAACATTGGTTTACTACACTGTGTATGTTTTAGGGGTTTAGGTTCACATCTCTCCAAAGGTAGTTCATCATTATCATACCCACCATCACAGTACCTACAATCCTTCACCATAGTCCATTTAGCCCCTTATGCCATTTACTGAGTGAGTTTTTATCAAGGTCAAAGAAAAAGCCTAACATCCTCTCTGGTGCACAAGTGAGAGGCTTCTCTACTAACCAGCAAATATTTCCCTGTCATATTTAATATTTCTTTTCTTTGCATAGTGCTACATAAACATTATCAAAGAGAAATTAAAATTCATGAGCAATCCCTCCATAAAAGCTTATTTGCTAAAACCCCTTAAGTCCATTCATTGCTGCCTATTCTAGACTCCAGGAAACTACTCTTAATATCCCCTTTTGTTCAGACAACTGATTGAAGAGTATTCCTTTTGAATCAAACACAGTAATACAGCAAGTCCTCCAATAACAACTTGGTTTCCCTAAAGGTCATTCTGTTATAAAAAAAAAAAAAATCTCAGTGCACTTTGAACTAAATGGCATTATTTAACAACCTACTTTCCTTACACATGGCTTTGCTTCACGTGTCCATTTCCAAAAGCAAAGAGGACTTACTATACTCCTTAGGGTGGGGTATTGCTATTAGTACTTTATTCCCTGTCAATGACACAGAGTCATTAATTTCCCCTCACTTATGTTCTAATGACAACTTTTAGATTCAGTATAATTAGTTCTAATTGCAGTACATAATACAATCAACAAACTGTGATAAAGAGGTATTACTGAAAAATACAAAGGAAACCATGAAGAAACAGTTAAACAAATGAAAAATAAGTCCTCTAAGGAATGGTAGGTGTAGGTAGGGTAAGCAGGAACCACTACATTTCATTATATTATCATAATTTAATTATATGATTATATGATTATTTTCATTCTTTAATATTTGATTTTTTAAACATCACCTACACTTGTTACTTTAAAAAAAATACTGTACTACAAAGAGGAAAAAACACTTTTATTCTTCCCCCTACCCAAAGCAGACAACTTTTTGAGAAACATTTCTGGTAGTTAGACAGATTCTATATCATTAAGCCATTTTTGCTACTGTCAGTAAATACGTATATTTTAGAAAGAGAAAAACCAATTTACCCAAAGTAAATTACTCCATAATAGAAGGTTCCAAATTTTTAAGCATAGGACAAAGAAAATAAACACTTCAATTTGCTGCAGTTTAAAAATTTTGACAAATCTCTACATTGCATTCTCACTACCTCATTTTCCTTCATTTAAAATCAATGAGGAAGTGATTCTTCAGTCATTCATTAACTTTTCAAAAAGTCACTCCAGTTGCTCTAATAAGTTATTATGAATTTATTATTTTACAATAACTTTATAATAAGCTTATAAATTTATGTTTATTAATTAAAAGAAACATGAAGGCAGTTTCACGGCTATTGAAATTGGTATTGAGGGGTCTAAAACATCATTAAAAATACTGTGTTATGTAATGTTATCACTTCTCTCCATTCTAACCACTAGAAAGTTGTGTCAAAAATAGAAGATGGAAAGGCATCCCTTGTTCATGGATTGGAAGGATTAACATTATCAAAATGGCAATCCTACCAAAAGCAATTTACAGATTTAATGCTATCCCAATAAAAATCTCAATGACATTCTTCAAAGAAATAGATCGACTACTGATGAAATTCATATGGAACCACAAAAAACCTCGCATAGCTAAAGCCCTACTAACTA
>PVIJ01023324.1:0-14306 GCA_004024925.1 Scalopus aquaticus | reverse complement strand
TTTTAATAGGCTAATAATTCCATCGCTTTACAGGGAAGCTACTCCTGTTCACCTGGCCCTATATTCTCACTCTGTGGTAAACAACTCCCCATTCAAATTCCATTTCAAATTTTACTTTCACCTAAAAGCACTCCCTGAATAACCCACACTCCTCTGTGTTAGCTCTTTTCTCCTATAGACTTTCGTTGTGACCACATCATATAATGCACGTTTGCTTACGTATCTACCCTAGAGGACTCTGAGCTCCTTAAAAAAAAAAGAATGTTTCTGCTATATACTCTACCTCCTTCCCCTCCTTCCTGTGCACAGTAGTCCATAGATACACAGTACATCAATAAATATTTGTTAAATAAACAAACGTGGTAACTAAAATTTACAAAGCACCATAAAATTTAGCAGTCTGATGAGAACGTATAGCCTATTAGAGTATGACACATCTGCATATTTTATGCCAAGTCTATGTGGGCATCACAGCTATGCAGGCAACACTGATGACTCATCTTTCACCCAATTTGGATCTCAATGGATGTCACCTTCAGGCTTAACATATTCCTCTGTCCATGAATGACGGAAGCTCTATCTCCTGCATCCTAGATAGAGGAACAGAGAAAGGAAAGAAGGAAGGGAGGAAGGGAGGGAGGGAGGGAAGGAAGGAAAGAAAACAGGAGAAGATTTATGTAAGGAAAACAAGGTATGTGAAGGGGAGGAATAGGTAATTGCCAGTGTGGTAGAAAGCCTGAAATGCATAAGCACTAAAAGTATTTTTGAAGAAATGAGTGGTAATGGACAGAAGTAGGGAAGTAGGGAATGGGAAATGAGTTCTAATAACACAAAAAGATTTTAACTTCCCACTCTCTCTTGAGAGTGACTAACCTGCCACTTGGGTGGCTCTCCCTTGATACTTTGGTTGGGGGAGGCGGAGAGGAGGTGATAGATGGCTAATGGGAATTTTTATATCTCTAATGGGAAGTTTTGCTCTCTGGTGTCTAATATAAATACTTCCCCTCATAATCCATTAAACCCTAAGCAAAATTTAATTAACTTGCTAATAAGTAGTGGAATCGTATCTGGTTTAGGCAGGGGCATGAGGAAAGATGAAGCAAGTTGCTTCAGGATGAGTGCACTTGAAGAAAGCACTTCACTGTGATTCCAACACACCCAGGAATTCCAATACTGAAACAGTGTTGTGGAGGGACTAGCGCATCAAAAAGACAGTGGCCAGGTAGAGGGCAGGTCACTCTCTGTGGGTTCTTCACCCATGCACACAACTGCAAGAACACTCAGGGAACAATGGGGTTTATTTAACAAACAGGGCAAGCAAAGTTTCTAAGGCCACAAGTGACTGGCTATCTCACCCCGTATAGTGTCCACAGGTCCAGATGTCCCAAATAAAAGGCCTCTCATCCAAGATGGCACCGTCCTTCCAATGAAGGTGAACGTCCGGGGCTTGTGGCACTGTGGCAAACAGCAGGCCAGGGTCCAACTCACTGCAGCTGGGGCTGCTCACAGGAGGGGCTGCCAAGTTGACACCGGAGCAGCCCCAGCCATAGTCTGGAAGCCGAGATGGACAACACTGGACACTGAATCAGACGGCAATGGAGGTGACAGCAGCAGGAGGCAGTGCTGGACCATCAGATACACCGGATTAGCAGCGCTCAAAAGTGACCTGGATAGAGTGCCAGTCGCCCATGACAGTGCTGGGTAGCACCGGCTAGCAGTGCCAGTCACCTGGTCACCAGAGGCAGTGTCCCAACACTCACCATATCGTTCTGCATGAGTTATTGGCCACACCAACAAAGAGCTCTTTGAGACACCAGGCCCTGGCCTCTGGTGCTCCTTTCGGGGGATGTCAGAGGCAGGCCGGATGCGGGTGCAGTGGCCCCCCAGCCTCTATGACGCTCTTAGACTTCCCTTCTTTCTTTGAGGTAAGCTTCTGGATGCTTCTTTGGCAGTCAGTAACAGAATCTCCAAGCTGGCTCCTGCCCTGCCTCGTATATCCTCTTCCAGGGGACCCATTTTCAATCCTGTGGCTGATTGGACTATTTAGCACCAGTCAGCTCAGAGCTCGCACCTGATCAGTCCATTCTGCAAGCTGCACCTGGTAGCCCTTCAGCTTGTGCTGCGGGGCCCTGGTTTCAAAAAGTGTCTGAATAATACCAATTTTCAGCCAGTTCTTCCAGACAAAGTGTAGTCCTGTGCAGTTTTTTGGCCCTTTGATTACCTCATATCATTGGAGATTGGTGATGTGATGTCTATGAATCAGTGGCTTCATATAAAGTGACTTGATCATTAAGATTTTGTTTTCCTTCCCATGATCAGAGGACATTTCCAAGAATGTTCTCCAAACACAATTTAACCTGTGTTTTTGCTCCTACAGCATTGAATAGAGACTACTAATTTGTGAATTCCTTAGGTTTATCAGAATGTTAAGTCATGGAGTTTATACATGTAATGAAAATGTGACTATCAGTTCTGGAAAATCTGAATGACTATCTCAGGAATTACGAGCACTTTTGATAGGACAAACAAGCAAGAAAATTACACTTGCTTACTCTGTACCAAAGCCATTGCATGATTTGGATTTATGAATACATTAATCCCAGAAACCATGTTGGGAAGGTAGAATTATAACACTGCTACAAAGCATTTTCAATGTCTCGTCTGAGTTCTCTAAACATAGAAATCCTGTCTTATTGGTTATGTCTCGCAGTAATACTGTAAAACGAGTCAGTCTCCTTATCTTGACAGCATGTTTGAATCCACTGACAAACGGCAAGTTGAAAAAAACTGCTAGCATCGCTAACAAGTCAGTGAGATAGTCAGAATAAGCACTTTTGTGTCTGGGTTACCAGACAGTTTTAATTTGTTTTCAATTGCACCACATGAGTTTCACAGGTCACAAAAGGGTGATCACATGAAGATCTGCAGAGATAAAGGCAGTCTTGACTCCTGCATTGGGAAAGACCCACTTGCAAAACATTTTTTCATTGATCACCTCATGTTATATTCAAAACCCTGCATATAAAAGTAAATAGGACTTCCAGTTTTACCCATGGGAGGAAAATGGGACTCAGAGAAGTAAAACAGTGCTGAGATGTAGAGCTGAACGAGCAATGGCCAGAAGCTCACTGTGTAGTTTCATGGAATTACAATCGTGTGTGTATTCTTTCCACTAAAGATTGTGTTTGAAAGGTATAATGCCAGCCCCACGGCATGGCTTTCAGAGAGACAGGACTTTTCCTTTTTGTATCATGCACACTGGACAATGAATTAAACCATATTTTCTGGTCCCATTAATGAAAAGAGAGCTGTTGATTTTTTCCCCCCTCACACAGGTATGGTATGAATCTTTACAACATAAAACTGGGGAATAGAAATAAAAGAAAATAAAATGCTTTAACTGTATATCAAATTTTCCAATACATAATTGTATAATGAAAACAAAAGTAAACAAAAACTATTTATAAACTTTTTTAATACGTGCACCAAAAAAAAAGAATTAAATATCCAATTTTCACATTCCATTATCTCTACATACATATTCAGCAAACTAGCTTAATATGTTTTGGATTTTTTTAAAGTACAGTCAAAAGTCTAAATGACAAGGAGAAAGGAAATGAACTAGCTCATAAAACTGTAAAAACATATGTTCTCAAGCACAGGCTACATCAGTTTGATAAAAGGTTTACTGAAAGAAAAGAAACTTTTGGAAGCAATCACATAGCCTAGAGCAGGGAATGTTTTTCAGGAAAGCAAAATAAATGTTTCAACAAATATTTAGCAAGACAACAGCATACTTATTTTAAATACACCAAATGTTTGCACTTGTTATTCAGAGAAAATGATATCTAGAGAGAATTATGTTAATCAGTTCCAAAATATTGAAGTTATTTTTTTTCTTTCACTCTCAATTTAAAAATAGCTGTGGGTAAGATTATGTATTTGCAGAGACAAAACTGCAGCCTTTTTCTTTAAGTGTATAAAGTAACAGTGGATTTGGGGTTAGTTGAAGTTTTCCGTCAGGACTGTGCTCAAAGCTTCCAACTCCATTAAAATGGAAAATGGCATTAAAATGTATAGTTCTTGACACTGAAAATGTTTTACAGTTATCACCCATCCAAACAAATACCAGGCAGAACTGTTTAAAGGAACTGCAGTTACCTCTCTGGTAAGGCAGAGTGACAGCTGATATAAATTGCTCCAGTATTTACATATCTTTCCTACACTGCTCTAAAAATGAACAATCAGAATTCCTTGTTGTTTTGTTTGCTTTTCTTCCTCCATTAGAGGCTTTTCACCAGCTAAGATTAGTCTTTCACCTGAAGAATGAATTCACATACCAAATCAATTAGTAGGTAAATTTTCAACATTGTAGTTGAAATTAAAATTCAGACTTTTGATCAGGACCAATGTTGGCAGGTCGATAACAGCAATGCAGCACCCTGTGGCAGTTTCTGAGACAAAGAGAATTTTAAAGGAAGGAGGAAAACTAACTATAAATAAATTTTTAAAAGTACTTAAAAGGATAAAGATAGAAAAGAGATAACAGAATAGGTAGAAACACATAAAGACGGTTCATTGGAATGAAAAAGAGATAAAATGTAATGGAGCAGGGTTGTAAAGAGAGCAACACACAAAGGAAAAGCTGTAATATACTATTGCTCTTCTCTATATAATAGCGCTGCAAAAAATTATTTATTTGACTAGGTTTGCTCCTGTCAGCAGTGTGAGTTGTGCATGATGGTGACAGCTTACCTGACGAACACTCAAGAAAGAACAAGGCTGTGCAAGGAGCAGTTCATAGAGAAAGCTATTGACCTGTTGCCTTCCTCTGGATTTCAGAAACTTGACTACAAATATCACCTCAGCCAACAAGTTCAGTCTCTCTCCTTGACATAAACCAAATAAGAAGTTTTTAACCAGGGCTTTCAAAGACCCACAAAGAGTGGGGAGATGTGGAGAATTTAGTCGGGGATGTCATAGCCCTAAGGTCTAAGAACTTTAGTCAGTTCACATAACAATAAAGAATTGTTAGTGGGCTATGAGATAAGGGGACCCAGGAGCCCCAAATCTGCCTAGGTTTTGCCATCCTCACATCAAAACAAAACATATCCTGATGCATAAAACCTCCAATAGAAAATAACTTTAAACAGGGCCTCCCTGGTGGCGCAGCGGTTGAGCGCTGCGCTGTGGAGCTGTCGGCAGCGCGCGATGCGAGTTCGACGCCCGGCCGGGGAGAATCCCACATGGTGCGGCAGACCTCTCCTGCCTCGCCCGCTGCTCCCCTCAGCAGTGTATTTCTGATCTGCCTGTTCTGCTCCCCACTCTGTCTCTGGTGAACCCTCTCGCCGCCCCTCGCCTCTGGCCTGTACCCCGGCTTGTATGTATAAATAAATAAATCTTAAAAAAAAAAAAGAAAATAACTTTAAACAATTAGTGTGCAATAGGGAGCCACTTAGTATGTTATAAATAGAAGCGAAGAGAAAGAAAATAGTGTAAAGGTTTCCCCACAAAACTTCCAAAGATATCCATGCCCTGGAAAGTAAATGCCCAGCCAAAGAGTGTTGGCCCAAAGCAGGGTCACTGAGGCCTAAAAGTTTGCCACAAATCTAAGACATTTTCTGGTGGGGAACCATAAGGAAGAAGCCAAAGGGACCTTCTAGGACAAGCCTAGAAGGAAAAGAGCAAAATCAACATCAAGATAAAGACTGCCATTGTCAGCCTCCCCACAGGTTTCTCACCCACTCTGTTTCAAGTGTCTCCTTCCACATCCAGTACTCTGCTTGTAAAGTATACATCTAGCATATTCCTTGTGCCCTGAGATGCCATAATTATCTATGAATGATATGTAACTTCACTCATTATAAAAGAAATAAAAATTAAAACAAGATGTCATTGTTGATCCATGAAACTAGCAAAAAATGTAAAATGAATAATAAATTAAACTAAAATTTTAAATACCAAAATTAGTGATTAAATGTTGATATGTGCAATCTCATTGTCTTTACTGGCCAATAAAAGGGAATTTATTCAGAAAGCACAGCTTCCTATCTTTAAATACCTGTTTATCTTAAGTGAATCCAAGCCTGCTAAACTCATTTAGCCTTTCCCCTGGGATAGTATGGGCCTATTACATTCAAATGTTACCAAAAACAAAAGCAAAGATACCAATTTTATTGTCCTTTAAGAAAATAAATTTGGGCCTCCCTGGTGGTGCAACAGTTAAGCGCTGTGCTGTGGAGCTGTCAGCAGCAGCGAGACGAGAGTTTGATGCCCGGCCAGGGAGATTCCCACATGGCGCTGCAGACCTCTCCTGCCTCGCCCGCTGCTCCACTCAGCAGTGTACTTCAGTCAGTCTGCCTGTTCTGCTCCCCAGTCTGTCTCTGGTGAAACCTCTCACCGCCCCACACCTCTGGCCTGTACCCCAGCTTGTATGCATAAATAAATAAATCTTAAAAAAAAAAAAAGAAATTTACTGCCACCAAAAAAAAAAAACACAGAAACAACCAAAAAACAAGCAAGCCACTAATCAGAACTCTTAGCACATGTCAATGACGGAAAATTCATTCTCCCTGATTCTCTAGAAACTTCCTAAATATTTCTTTTAACTTTCATAAATGCAGAGTTGTCTATGACTACAAAATAGAGAGAAGATCCTAGTAACAACATAATGGTACAAAAAGGAAATGATACATGTCATTCAAAAGGGTTCCTGCCCTTAATTTATGGCCTTTTCTGGCCAGGTGAGATCATGCTCCTTTTAACTTGAGAAAGCAAAGAAAGTAAATGAACTTCACTGTAGCTAGGAGTATAGAAACCATCAAAATTGGACAAGGAAGAGACTGAGAGCTGCTGAAAATAACAGCAATGGAATTAAAATAATGAAGAGACAGATGTAAAAATAATTGCAATCTCTCATTGTCTAAATGCATGCAGATTTGGAAACATGCATCAAGAAAAGGAAGCACTTAGCATAAGGGAGGTGGGGTGGGCTAACTGGGTAGTGGGGGTGAATTGTATGGTGGTGAATGGAAAATAGACTTTGAGTGACAATCAGAATGTAGTATATACAATGTCAAAAATAATACTGTACACTTTAAATCTGTATCATGCTATAAAGCAATATTACATCAATAAAATAATTTTAAAACAATAAATGCAAAGAGGTGTGTATATACATATCAAACAAGGATGAGAAGATTCCAAAGAGCAAATCTTTGTCTTTATCTTTGCACAGAACACCTCTCGTCTACTTGCAAAACTGGGTGTTCTTTGTTTGAAAAGAAAGGAGTGGAAAATGATGTTAGCAATCGTTAAATTGGTGGGAGATGAAGAATAGGATGAATACATCTGACCTACATTGACTTGGAACTCCCCAAGGAGAAGAGAGAATAGAGCAGAGAAGATATTGAAGAAATAATGATTGAGAACTAGCCAAACTGATTCAACACTCTAAGACACAGATTCAAGAAATCAAATGAACTGTCAGCAGACACACTTTTACTTATCACAGTAAAACTATACATAACAAAAAGGCAGAGATCTTAAAATCAGTTCAAAAGAAGAGAAATTACACAAAAAGAAGTATTAGACTGACATCTAATTTCTCAACAACACAATCTAGACGACCATGGAATGGTATTTTCAAAATATTCGTAAGTAATAACTCACCATCTACATGTTTATAAACAGCAAGACTACCTTTTAAAAACACAAGGGACCATGGAGATGGATCACGGGTGAATTGGTGGTGGGCTACCCTAGGGGAATGCAAAATGTAAAAGACATAAATAACAATAAAAATATATATTAAAAAAAAAGAGACTATAGCTAAACCTTTTCAGTTAAAAAATAAGGACATACTATTAAGCTATCTCTACTAAACATTTGAATAATACATTTCTGCATTAAAAAAAAAGATCTTAGAAAGAACACCTGAAATGTAAAATTACAAGATTAAAAGTGAGCAGAGCAAATGGAAGAGAAGGCATCTGGAACAGGCATGGCAAGCTTCGGGTTTGCTGAGCCAGGCTAGAGCAGAAACTTTGGAGTTGGACTCCCGGTGAAAAAGAAAGGAGGTTGGCAGCTGCAATTCCGGATGAACAGCTGATCCATCCCTGGGGATTGGAGAGCCAGCGAAGGTTGTGGGCTCCCAGATGCTTTTTATAGGCATGAAAGGATTCAGGAGTGAAATTGCCAAGAATCTCATCCTGGTGGAAGTGAAAGGACTGATCTTGCTGGATCCCGAACAGGTATCTCCAGAAGACTCCAGGGCTCAATTCCTGAGCCATATAAGTCTGTTGGCAGAAGCAGGGCAAAGCCTCTTTGGAGTGAGCCTAGAATCTCAGTCCTATGGTGAATATGAAAGTGGACACTGAGAACATAGAAAAGAAACTTCAGTGGTTTTTCCATCAGTTTAATGCTGTATGTCTGACTTTCTGCTCTAGCAGGTGTTATAGCTGAAGTTGACCAGATCTGTCACAAAAATAGCATCAAGTTCTTTCTAGGAGATGTTTTTGGCTAGCATGGATACATTTGCCAATCTTGGAAAGTATGACTTTGTAGAGGACAAAACAGGAAGTTGTCAGAGTAAGCCAAAGAGTAGAAAACAGGCCTGATACCAAGAGAGTAAAACTTTCAGTTCAGTTACTTTGTATTCCACATATTAGTGATACCATTCAATATTTATCTTTTTCCTTAACATTATCCCTTCCGGTGCCATCCAAGTTGCCACAAGTGGCATAAGTTTATCTTTTTTGATGGCTGAGTAGTATTCCATTATGCATAATGAACACATCTTCTTGATCCACTCATCTGTTTGGGGGCACTTAGGTTGTTTCCATGATTTAGCTATAGTAAACAGTACTGCAATAAACATGGGACTGCAACTTTTCTTTTGAATTAGTGTTTTGACTCTCATTTGAAAATGGTGCTCACATCTCACTGGCATAAACTTGACAAATATTAAACCTCTACTTTCAAGAGAGTCTGGGAAAATTATCATTGCTCTTCATTCATGTGTTTGGACAAGTTTCAACTCACTTCTATTGAAAGTATATGAATAATGGATGGAAACTGGCCTCCTACACTTGCAGTTAAAAGAATTCTTACATTACAATAAAGGTTTCTGATGTTCCAATCTAAGAGTCTTTCATAGTCCAAAGTCTGTGAATCTATGAAATAGACTTCTCAAAAGCAAACAAAAGGAGAACAACAACAAAACAAGAAAATGAATGCAAAACAATACAGGTGTAGGTGGTAAATAACCATTCATAGCTATTATCAAAGAGTCGAAAAATAAGTGTTGGTGAGGATGTGAAGAAAAAAGAACTGTCATGAATTGTTGGCAGGAATGTAAATTGGTACAGCCACTTTGAAAAACTGTATAGAGGATTCTGAAGAGTTAAAAATAGATCTATCATATGTTCCGGGTGTCCCAATTCTGGGTATTTACCTGAAGAATATGGAAGTGTTAATTTGGAAAGACATCTACATGCTTATGTTCATTGCAGCACTGTTTACAATAGCCAAGATATGGAAACAACCCAAAAGCCCAACAATGGACAAGTAGCTTAAGAAGATTTGTTACATGCACATGATGGAATACTACTCAGCTATTAAAAATAAAAGATGAAGGAACCAAAACAGGAGAAAAGAGCACAAGGGATGATGGTGATGGTTCACAGGTGAATTGGTGGTGGGAAACCTACGGGGAATACACAATAATGTAAAGGATATAAATAAAAAATAATTAATTAAAAAAACAGATTTGCCTCAGGCCATTAAAAGGCAAATTGGACATTTAAAAAAATGAAATTAAATAAATTAAATAAATATTAAATAAATATTTCTGCCATGGGGGGATGAAAATAAAAGATGAAATCTTGTCATTTTAAGCAACATGGGTAGACCTTGAGGGAATTATGCTAAATGAAATAAGTCAACATAAGGAAGATAAGTATGACTTCACTCATTCGTGCAATATAAAGAAAAGTGAAAACAATAAACACAACAAAAACTACCAGAAGGGAAGGAGCAGAGAGGAAAAAGCTTGGTAGTGCTTGGTGATAGGACATTTGGTGTAGAGTGAAATATACAGGTGCCGAGGTGAAAAACAGTACAATTGAAATCTATACAGTACACTAGTATTACTTTAATAAAAAGAAGAAAAAATAAGCCGCTCACTCTAAAGTTGCCTGTGCTTAGAGCTGAAAAATTAAGATTAGAGAAATGGTAAATCACTTCCTTATTGCCTTAAACCCATAAATTCAGATGTAGTTCCTTATCTTTAAAATAATCATAATTGCATGTAGAAAAAAAATAGATGATTTTACTCCAAGAAATATATAAGATTGTGAAATATTTTATTCACAGTAAATGAATATTATTTTATTTACTTTTTATGGGAAGAACCAATGGTGTGACAGTATAAATGATTAAATTTGTACATATCTCAAAGAGAAATTGATCAGAATATCAAATTTCTTCCCACTTTCAGTTGAAAAGGTCATGTTTCTAGTTTATTATTTCCCTAATAGAATAAATTGACTTAATTCCCTCATTTTAAATTAAATTTTAGCCTACTAATAGTCCCATTAATGACACAATAGTTATAATTTATTGTTTTACAGGGAAGAGTAGAATATGCAAGTTAGTCTTCAGCGACAATATATTCTATTTAGTTTTGGGGTATTATCTCATTTTTTCGGTAATAATTTCTCACAGACATTTAGAGCCTAATTTACCAAGAAACTCATCTGTGAAGGAAAATGTCATATTCTTTTTCTCTAAGGCCTTCCTGGCTTACATGGTGAATATATTATCCTATTTTTTTTCTTTTAGTCATTTCATAATAGTCCAAGAATGTTTCAGCTTATTCTAAAAATAAAGAAAATTTAATGAGGATCACCAAGACATTTCAAAAAAAAAGGTCTAAAAGTGATAATGTCTTGCTATCTCCTGGAAGTCCCTTTTCCTTGTTCCTTTAGCCTTTGACTCTAGCTCTCTTGGTTATAATTGAGTTCTTGTAACTTAAAAAAAAAAATGGTCTATTTACAGGGGGAATGAGAAGGGAAAGAGAGAGAAAGAGGAAGATTAACTGGTCTACATGTACTATCAACAACACTATCTGAACTGAGACACCAATGTGTAATTTGAAAGCAGGAAAGCAAGAGTCCTAATAACTTTTAAAAAAAATTATTACTTTTAATTTGTATTTCCTTTTTTCCTAAATTATCTAACTTTGCTTCTCTCTGGTGCTTTAATTTATAATTCTGGAGAAACACGCTACATGTATTGTTCATTTTGACATATCCAAAAGTTCTTAATAAGACTGAAAAAATATCCATCCTTAAATATACAGTTTTGAATTTTTTTTAATTATAATACATTGGAACAAAAACAGTCACACAGACAAGTGGAATAGATTTTAGAGTGTAGATACAAACCCACACTAATATGGACAGTTAATCTGCCACAAAGGAACCAAGAGTATATACATTGTAGAAAGGAAAGTCTCCTTAATAAATGGTGTTAGGAAAGCTAGACCACATCTTCTTAAGCCACTCATCTCTCTTTGGGCACTTGGGTCATTTCCAAAACTTGGCAATGAACATAGCAGCAAGCACTGCATCTAAAAAGGCAATCATCACATGTGGCATACCACCCAATGGAATAATACTTTTTGAGCACACTTTTTCTCCTAAGCTTAGGAACCAAACTCATGAATTGATTTTTGTACATTATCATTTAATGTGCAAATAAGAGGATGAAGTGTTTTTCATGATATAGTTCATACAATTGATATTTTCCCCAGATAGTAGCAATGATCTTTTTAAAATGTCAGTTTTGTATTCATATCCTCCAGTATCTTCCCATATCAGCAGAATTAAATCCAAAATCCTCACTAGGGTTAAAATAATTGGTCATGGACAGACCCCTGAAAATCTCTACTTCCACTGTTGGCCTCTACTTCTACTGTTTCCAGCGACCGCATCTCCAGCCACGTGGGTTTCCTTCCTGTTCTTCACATGTGCCACGTGCTCTCCTGACTCAAGGTCGGGTAGAACTGCTACTGCTCTCGAGCATTCTGAATGATATCCATGTGACTCAACCCACTATTTGTTTCAGATATTTGCTCAGATGCAACCTGCCCTGCCCAAAGTGTCTCTTACCCTACTTTCATTTTCTCTATGACAGATACAGAATACAGCGATTGGCTTTTGTTGTTGTTCTCCTTTTCTTCACCGGAGTAAAAAGGTTAAAAAGTGGGAGTCTCATTTTGTTCAAAGATGTATTTCCAGCAACTAGAAGAGTCCCTGGCACAAAGCAGCTGCTCAATAAATATCACTCTTGAATGACGAAATGCAAAAGTTAATGTGGCATAGTATTCACTAAACATAAGGCATTCAAGCAATTTTTTTTAATTTTTTTGACTCCTTATCGTGATCAATATCGCTGACATCATAACCATAGAATAAAGTAGCAGTGAGCAGAAGTGAATGCTGTACCCCAGTCCTACTCTGCTATTCCCTGATTGTAACCTACATGCAGCTACTCACAAGGATAATGGAATAATTCAGAGTGGAGAGATTAGGGTAAACACAATAGGGAAAATTGCACATGGAATATGTGCGTGGATGGGATAGTTAAATATCAGATATGTACTACTTGAAGTTGGTTTTGTTTAAAAAAACTGCATATATTTCATCACCCCCTGACCCGTCCCAGACCAAAAAACTTGCTCTACCTATTACAGTATATTCAATCCAACCCAACAAAAATTTCCCTCCCTTATGATTTAAAACTGTATCTACTAAAGGTAATCAAGTTCAGAAAGCCTTATCATAGTTCAGTAATTATTTCTTTCCCATAGCTCTAATCACCCTTTCACAGGTGACCCTGTTTTTGTAGAACTCATGTGTGAGAGAGAAGAAATAGAACTTTGGTTTCCCCTTGCTTGTATATGACTACAGGAACCTTACAAGGATGAGGAACTCAAACTCTGTTCTCAAGAGGAATCTATAGCAGTTGCCAAAGGTTAGGTCTGGATTCAAGTCACAAATGTCAAAGGAAAGCTGCACAACTGAATGAAACTATTCACTTGACCTTGCCTTTGCTTGATAGATGTGTACTGTCCTAATGGTTCTATCTAGCTCCATGAGAACTCAGATTCATGTAAAAGGATAATTCAAATCTTCCAGGAAGATTAAACTAGATGAAAAGAGTATCTCCTCTTTAGAACTGAAATGCAACAACTCCATCAGTGATGCTCTGACTAAACCTCTGACGTGCTAGATGGAGACAGCTCTACAGATGCTGCGCTCTCTCACCACGCGGTATGTATAGGCAGAGTCTCTGCAGCAGGATCATTTTGAAATGTAGATTCCTAGTCACTGCCCCATACCTACTCGCTACACAGGACTTCTCTATTGGCTACTCAAAGTAAGATCTTGGAATTAGTTTTTTGACAAACATTATCACATGATATTATGATCACTAGCATTTGGGAATCAATACATTAGATTTAAGCCATAAGTCCCTGGCTTCATTCATTTGATCCTGTTCATCCATTTGACACTGTTCTTGGAACTCTAGGTCCTGTCAGATTCCTCTTATTGAATGTCAGATATCATGCCTTCTTTTTTTTTTTTTTAAGAGTAGTCAATTGCATTAGTGAGAAGGGGTGAAAGAGTAGAAAAAGGAATTCAATCTTTAACTGACTGTGAACAATCGAGATAACTCACTATCTTCAGACCAGTCAAATAAAATACCTCCTGAGTAGTTCAGTTCTATGCTGTGCAATTGCCATAACAAGGTGACTATATTTTATAATTACTTCTATTTTCCATTCAGTAGAGGGTATGGAAATAATTAGCTGTCCTGTTAACTTGTCACAAGCAATGCCTGTAAATCTACAAACTACAAATTGGGTGAATGACAATTCCCTGTAAAATGGTGGAAGGAAACCATTTCCAAAGTAAACACAAGGAAGTCATTTGACAGATAAAATGCATCAGGTACCAAGACTCAATAAATAGTTTGCTTATCTCTGGGAAAACAAAACAACAATTTTTCTGGATTTTGTTCCTGCTGACCTTTAAATCTTTGGTGGGAATGTGAACTGGTCCAACCACTGTGGAAGGCTGTATGGCGATTCCTCAGACTGCTAAACATGGAGCTTCCATACGACCCAGCAATCCCACTTTTGGGAATTTACCCAAAGGATACAAAAACACTAATCCAAAAGGATACATGTACCCGTATGTTCATTGCAGCACTGTTCACAATAGCAAAGGTATGGAAGC
>PVIJ01023323.1:0-14438 GCA_004024925.1 Scalopus aquaticus | reverse complement strand
CTCACAGGTGTGAGGTGGTATCTCATAGTTGTTTTGATTTGCATTTCCTTGATTATAAGTGATGTTGAACATTTTTTCATGTATCTGTTGGCCATTTGCTTTTCTTCTTTGGAGAAGTGCCTTTTGAGCTCTTCTGCCCATTTTTTGATTGGGTTATTGGCTTTTTTTTTGTTGAGTTGTGTGAGTTCTTTGTAAATTTCTCTCTGCATTTCCAGAAACAGCTCCATTCATCCTCTGTCTCTGGCAAAGGTCAGCCTGTCTGATTTATGTTGCTGTGCTAGTCTGGGCTCTAAGGCCTGGCCCACCCATTTTCCTTTGTCACATCCTGTCACTTTTTTTTTAAAGATTTATTTGTAGAAGAACTGGGGTGTAGGCCAGAAGTTTGGGGGTGGGGAAGTGAGAGGATTCACCAGTGACAGAATGGGGAGCAGAACAGGCAGATCTACTGAAATACACTGCTGAGGGGAGCTGCGGGTGAAACAGGAGAGACCTGCTGTGCCATGTGGGTTAGCTCCTTGGCAAGGATTGAATTCAGGCCACAGCAGCTGTGATAGCACTGAGACTTAACCCCTACGCCAAGAGGGAGGCCCTCTCTGTTACTCTTTTCTTCCTGGGTAAGTGATCCTACTAAAATTGACTTTTTGAGGGGCAGCCAGTCTTTTTGGCTGCCAAGTCAGGACTACTCCAGGAATGAAGAATGATGCATAAGAATGGAAATTGTTGGCAACAATTACTCTTAATTAAAATTCCTCCACTTTGCCAAAAAAGTGAGAACTGGCCTTCCGTTGTTGGGGCCCTTTGCCTAGACCCCTGACCCAGTCAGCATCCACATGTCAGTCACCAGGTTTTCCTCCTACATCCTAGCCACATCTCAGGGCTTTTTTCTCCCACATTTTTATTGATATAATGTTGACATGCCATAAATCCACCCACTTTAGATGTCCACGTAAGTGATTTTAGCATATTCACAAGGGGGCAACCATCACAGTCTAAATTGAGAACATTTGAATTACCTAAAAAGAAAAACCTTTATTAGCAATCACCCCAGCCCCACCGGTCCCATAGCCCCTGCAATCACTTAATCTCTTCTCCATCTCCATAGATTTCTCTTTTTTGGACATTTTATTTTATTTTTATTTATGCATACAAGAACTGGGGTATAGGTGAGGGGACAGGGGGAGGATTCACCAGAGACAGAGTGGGGAGCAGAACAGGCAGATCTGAAATGGGTGGACAGGGGTGTCCAATCCCTTCGTGGTCACCAAATTGAAACAGGCAGACAGGACACAAATGCCCAGGCTCTGAAGCAAGAGCCACCAAAAAGTCCCAAAAGGTCAAAAGACCAAAAACAACAAAGGACAGCGCCTGCTGAGAGGACAGGTCACTGTCTGTGGGTTCTCACCTGTGCACACAATTGCAAGAGGCTTCGGGCTACAGGAACAACAAACATGGGGTTTATTTTACAAACAGGGGAAACAGCTTACTGCATCCTCAAGGGGTGGCCACCTCACCCAGAACTTATCGGTGATGGTAGCTCTTTGTGAGGTGTTGGGTTACACCAACAAACAGCTCTTTAAGACACAGGCCCAGGGCCTCTGGTGCTCCTTTCAGGCAACATCAGAGACAGGACCAGAGGCTCAATCTGCAGAGTCCTTCAGCTTCTCTTCCTCCTCAGAGGGCGGCTGCTGGATGCTTCTTTTCTTCTTTCTTCCTTGGAGGCCAAGAATGGACTTCTTTGTTCTCTCTTGGGCACCTGGAACTGTTGTCTTGTAACAGGGTGGTCCCCAGGAAAAAGGTGTGTCCCAGGTTCCCTGCCCCACCCAAGAGAGGGTGGAACTGAGCAGGATATAAAAAGTTGGAGAAGAGAGACAGGACACACACAGAGACAGAATACACAGACAGAAGACAGGAGGAGGCCTCCCCGGTGGCACAGTGATTAAGTACTATGCTGTGGAGCTGTTGGCAGCAGCGACGCGAGTTCGAAGCCCAGCCGGGGAGATTCCCACATGGTGTGGCAGACCTTTCCTGCCTCGCCCACTGCTCCCCTGAGCAATGTATTTCCGTCCATCTGCCTGTTCTGCTCCCCACTCTGTCTCTGGTGAGCCCTCTCGCCGCCCCACACCTCTGACCCGTACCCCAGCTTGTATGCATAAATAAATAAATCTTAAAAAAAAAAAGACAGGAGGAGATGGAAGAAGGATGGAGAGCCAGAAGAGGCCCAAGGAACAGAGAGCTTTGTAAAGAAGCTGCACTGGCCTGGACTGATTGAAAGAGATGTGGGTGAGAGACCCATGGGGAAGTTAATGATGGCTAAGTTGATTTTGGTTTTGATTTTGCTCTGTTCCTCTTGTTGGGGGGAAAAAGGACATCTGCAACAAACTCCACAGGAAGGTTTATGGACCCCACCTCAGACCAAAGAGATCCAAGACACTAAGGGCTACTAATCCCTTAATTCCATCATCATCCCGAAGAGAAGAGAGGATTACTGGGAACTGAGGGGTGGAGTTAAGCAGACATGTGGGCTATATAACGAGGGTTTTGGACCTTGGGGGTCTCTTGCTTCTCTCCAGGCTACAGCGTGCCATTGGGGGTTTCCAGCTCTTCGGATCTGGTAGGACGTATTTGGAGATTTATCTCTCTCTCTCTTTTTCTCTTCTGTCCCTGAGTTATTGATTTTTTATTTCCCTTCCTTTTTGTAAATAAACCTTTTATTAACCTTTTTGTGAGTGCCTGCAATTGTTTCTATTATAAGTCCTTTTATGCGCACGGGTGAGAACCCACAGTCAGGCACCCCATTGAATATCGGGGTTGCCCTGTAACACTCTCAGAATTGTCTGACTGTTTCTGACCCTTTTGTATGGGTCCCTGCGGAAAGGTATTTTGATTCCTCCCAGAATTGTCTGGCTATTTCTGAGCCTAATGTGTGGGTCCCTGCCAAAAGCTGTTCCAGACTTGTGGCAGGCTTTCCAGACTTGCTTTGGGCCAATCCTGTTTGACTGGACTTTTACCCACGAGGAGTTGGGTAACATTGGGAGCTTGACTTAGAAAATATATTCTTTGTCTTCTCTGTCTTTTCTAATTGTATTAAAGTTCCTTTCCACAAAAAGTACTATATGTTTTGGATTGATGCGGCGGATGGCATAACCTATTTAGAACAGGGCAGGTCTGGGGGTTACTGGGGTGCCCCTCTCCCTGCCCTGTAACAGTCTTTCTTCTCCTGGGGGCTGGTGCCCTCATTGTCTTCAGCGGCCTCCTCTCTCTCTCTCTCTCTCTCTCTCTCTCTCTCTCTCTCTCTCTCTCTCTCTCTCTCTCTCTCTCTCTCGGGCTGGCTTCCTCTCTTCCTTTTTCCTTCTCCCCACCCCCCCACCTTTATTTCTCCTCTTTCCTCCCCTTTATTTTCCCCCCTCCGGTCCCTCTGTCCTTGGCTTATATCCTCGTTCAGGGTACCATCCACAAGTCTGATTGGACCATTTTTCAATCCAGGATCTGATTGGACTTACCCATCAGCTCCTATCACCTGATTGGTCCATTCAAAAAACGACAGTTACTGGGCAGGAGCAACTGCCACAACTGACTTGGAGCAGCAGGGTAAGAGGCACCACCGCTCCTGCTGGCTCCCACTGCTAAGGCAGCTTGGTTATGGTAACAGATCAACTGAAATACACTGCCAAGGGGAGCAGTGGGCAAGACACCATGTGGGTCAGCTCCCTGGCCCGGGATTGGGGATCGAACTAATGCTGCCGTGGCTGGTGATAGCTTGACGTGGCTTCTGATAGCTTGATAGTGCTGAGACTTTAACCCCTGAGCCACCAGGGAGACCTGGGTTGCTTAAAGATTGGATAACTGCAACCAGGATGGGAGATTTTCACTAACTTATGGGTATCATTTAGAAACATGCCAGTGTATTACTTACACATTTTTTAACTTAAAAATAACAAAGATTCATATTGCTATTTTTTGAAAGCTCTGTACTGCCAGCAAGTAATTCTGATGGATTCTTAGGTAAAAACATTTTAGGGTGGAAGTTTTCACAAGGTCAAAAACTAGAGGTAGGAGTAGGGATAATTAACAAGTCTTTACATGGTTATGGAAGTTTCCAGGAATTGGAGG
Source organism: Scalopus aquaticus (assembly GCA_004024925.1). Taxonomy (NCBI): domain Eukaryota; kingdom Metazoa; phylum Chordata; class Mammalia; order Eulipotyphla; family Talpidae; genus Scalopus; species Scalopus aquaticus. The sequence goes on along the minus strand of PVIJ01023323.1, from coordinate 10,328 downwards.
TGGGAGCAGAAAGGATTATCAGTTACAGAAAACCAACCCAGCCCCAAGGCAATAAATTCCACAGTAATTTCATCAAAGAACATTATATAAAGGTGCCACTTACTCAAACAAAATGCAGTTCTTATCCTTTAAGACTGTCCACCTGTGTCTATACAGGTGTCTTTTTATTTTTCTCTTTTCTGTAATAAACTTGCGACATGCTGCTGACTGGGAAAGTCTGCTGAATTCTCAAAAACCCCACTCACCAAACCCCAACAATTTAGGTATCTAAAATAGTAGTGCCAGCAAGGCACAGAGCAGGTTTTCTGTGGATCTGGGCAGATGGGTAGAGGAGAGTCCTGGAGCCCTCAGCAGCTTTTCAGGCTTTTAATGATCTTTCTACACCATTTGTAGTGAGGCAACCAGGTGCAGGGCAGGCCTCCTGGCCCCACCGCATCTTTCTGTTCTTTGGGCTCTCTCTGTTGTCACCCCATGATCTCATCCTCTTGTTACCAGAACCAAGCTGCCTTAGCAGCTTGGGTGCCTGCAGGAGCGATGGGGCCTCTTATCCCGCTGCTCCGGAGTCAGTTATGGCAGTTGCTCCTGCCCAGTAACTGCCGTTTTTTGTATGGACCAATCAGGTGCTAGGAGCTGATGGGTCGGTCCAATCAGCTCCAGGATTGAACATGGTCCAATCAGACTTATGGATGGTACTCTGGGAGAGGATATAAGCCAGGACTGGAAGAACTGAGAAAAAAAGATTGGACCGAGGAGAGGAAAAAGATTGGACCAAAGAAAGGAAAAAGAAGGAGAAGAAGAGGAAAAGGAGGAAGGAAAAGATTGAACCGAGGAGAAAAAGATTGAACCGAAGACGGGGGGAAAGATTGAACCAAACAGGAGAAGACACGACACGACCAGCCCCCAGGAGAACAAAGACGACGGTTCCAGACTCGGAGAGAGAAGAGAGAAGTCAGTTCCTGGCCTCTGAGAAGAGAAGAAAGAAGAAAAGAAGCACCAGCAGCCGCCCTCCGAAGAGGAAGAGAAGCCAAAGGACTCTGAAGAGACTGGGCCTCTGTTCCTGTGTCTGACGTAGCCTGAAAGGAGCCCCAGAGGCCTGCGCCTGGTGTCTCAGAGGCCTGTTTGTTGGTCTAACCCAGCACCTCCCAAGGAGCTGCCGTTCCCGCTGCGTTCTGCGTGAGGCAGCCGCCACCTGAGGCTGCAGTGAGCTCTCTGCTTCCCCCGTTTGTACAATAAACCCCATGTTTGCTGTTGTTCCTGTAGCCTGAAGTCTCCTGCAATTGTGCGCGCGGGTGAGAACCCACAGGCAGTGCCCTGTCCTCTCATCAGGCACTGTCCTTTGTTGTATTTGGCCTTTTGGGGCATTTTGGTGGCTCTTGCCATAGAGCCTGGGCATTTGAGGCTCGTTCTGCCCGATTTCAGTTGGCGACCACGAAGAGACTAGACATCCTTCTGCCCGATTTCACTCTCATCTTATCCTCTTGTGGGCTTATCCTCTTGTAGCCATTCTCCGCTACTCCACCTCTGCCGCACACCACCCTCTGTGTGACACTGCCCTTGTAGCCCCATCCTCCAGGCTCAGGTGTGCCCACTTACGCGGGTGTCCACCATCAAACACGCGTATCCTGAGCCCACGCTCCCAACTGCCTCCTGCATTCAAGGTCACAGGTGATAGCCACAGAGGCCAACAGTGCAAAAGCCTGAGCAATTTTCATTTACCATACTGATGCAGGAGATAGGATCACAAGATAAGACCCATACAGGAGGTGGGGGTAGAGGGATCAACATAATCACCTCAAATAGGCATAAGAGGCTATAGGGTGTGTACGGAGTGTCAAGACAATCTCTGGGGCCTCCCTGGTGGCGCAGCGGTTGAGCGCTGCGCTGTGGAGCTGTCGGCAGCGGCGATGCGAGTTCGACGCCCAGCCGGGGAGAATCCCACATGGCGCTGCAGACCTCTCCTGCCTCGCCTGCTGCTCCCCTCAGCAGTGTGTTTCTGATCTGCCTGTTCTGCTCCCCACTCTGTCTCTGGTGAAGCCTCTCGCCGCCCCACGCCTCTGGCCTGTACCCCAGCTTGTATGCATAAATAAATAAATTAAAAAAAAAAAGACAATCTCTGGCCCCTTTCTAATACTGATTAACAACTCATAAGCCATTCCTGGAAGGTGTGTGCCCCTCCGTAAGAGAAAACTATATAAGTGTGATGCCTGCACTGGCTCGGAGTAGCAGCAGCTCTCCTGTCTGCCCAACTGTGACTACACAGGTACTTCTTTCCACCAACTCTCTGTCCCTCTGCAGGGCAGCGGCCTTCCTGCCTGCCCATGACATGTACCATGCCGGGACTTCTCTTCATTGACCTCCCTCAGCAGGGCAGCTCTCCTCAAGGTGGCCTGGCTGCAGCCATGCAGGCCTCTCCTAGTAGGCCTGTCCCTTTCGAAGCAGCTCTTCCTGTCCACTTGTGCCAATGCGAGTGCTCTCTGCTCTTTCTCCTTCTTCAATAAACTTGTTCTTCGAATATATTTGACGACTCTGTGTCTTGGAAAAACTCACCGCGTGCCGCTGAAAGGGAAGCTCTAGTGAAACCTTTCCCAGAGTGAACCCAAGAACCCCACACTCTGTCAACTCTCAAAATCTACATTACTACCATGGTAATGACAAGGGGGAGGTGATGATAAGGAAGGCCACCACCATCTAAATCAGCAAACTATGGTAAACTGTGGCTCACGAACCAAATCCAGCTCACCACCTACCTTTGTAAATAAAGTTTTATTGGAACACAGACCTTACTTGTTTATATGCTGTACACAGCTGCTTTCTACTTTAACAGCCAAGTTGAATGGTTGCCGATTGCGTAGCTCACAAAGCCTAGAATATTTATGATCTGACTCTTAAAAAAGTTTACTCATCCCAGATCTAAATCAAATGGACTTTGACACTGAAGATCTCCCAATCAACCCCAACACCCTCATCCCAGTCACCCCACCCACCCCACAGCCCACTTCACTCTGTCCTGGCTGTTCTTTGTTCCTCAAAAAGAAAGGGGAAAATGGATTCCTCCCTCTCCTGTATAGAAAAAGGGGGCATGAACAAAAGCTGAGCAGCATCCAGTTCTACCCTTCCTTAGCAGAGTTTAGGTTGGTGAAGAAAGAGCACAGGATGGGGAGGGAGACCTCCCACTCCCAGAATCCATCTCTCCAACTCCAGGTGGAACCTGGAGTTTAAAACTAATTGGAGGAAGACAGGAAGGGGCCTGGTTCCTGGTTTGTTTTGCAGTCCTGAAAGTGAGCCAAGCTTGGGGGGAATCTCACTACAAGGCAAGGCTCAATCTCAGGGAGCAATGACAGGGTTTATTTACAAAGGAGATTAGAATAAGGAAAATATTCCTAAGTCCACAGGTGGCCAGCTGTCCTGTATCAATTAGTGCCCACAACTTCAATAATCCAAACCAAAGGTTGTTTATGCAAGATGGCGTTGTTCCTCCGAAGGGAGGCTCGAACTGGTGGCTAATCAGTAAGTGGTGGACAAGAATCCAACTAAACCGTTGGTTTCTGGGGGTAGTCACAGGTGCTGCTAAGGCCACACCACAGCAGCGTCTTTCCTGAAGCCAAAGTCAGTCTCTCTCCTGAAGCCAGTTAGTCTGTCTCCTAAAGCTTCTTCCAATCAGAGTCAAACCCTCTCAAATCGACTGAAGCTTTCCCAAGCATCCTCCAGCAAACTCCAGACGAAGTATTTTTTTTCTCCGTCAGGCTGAATCTCCAGCCTATCTGAAGCTTTGGCTTATATTCCCCTTCTTATATCACCCTGCCTCTCAGACCTGATTGATCCATTTTCAAAACAGGCTATTTCCAAGATTTGACTGGTGCCGGTGCACACTTGAACCTAATTGGTGTCAGTAAGACCTGTTGACCCATTTTCAAAACCAGTATTCAAAATCAAAATCCCAGTAGAGTGTCCAACCTGCCCTGCACCTTCTCTCACTAGAGCTGGGCAGGTAAGCTCTGCGGTATCTGAATGGCATTGGCCAGGTTCAAACCTGACCCACGTATCTCCAAAACTGCCATAGTCCTTTTTTCTAAAACCCAAACATGGCTGTTACAGGATCAGCCATCAAACCCGGCTACCATGGCATAGTTCAGGCTGATGTGGCTCAGCTGGGGCCCCCAGCACCTTCAGAGAACCAAGAACAACAAGGGCTGCTCTTACAGTCCAGGGCAAGCCCTTGCCTTTCGAAACCCCATCATTCCCCTTGTTACATTCTCCTTGTTACACTTCAAATTCAGGCACAATGCCTAGCTCTAAAATCAAAGTTTCCACTTGCTGTGCTCCCATCTGTCCCTCAGTGTTCTCTTCCAAGCTCATTCCTGTCTTTGGGAGGATTTGGTTCCTTGTTGTTGGGGTACTGGGAATTGGTGTCCTGTTGGCCAGGGGTCTCTCTCAGCAACTTGCTGACAAGAGTGCAAGGTCCTTCCTTGCACATGAATCCCACCACCTTCAAAGCCAAGTTCAAATCTCTCTGATTCTCCTTCTACTATTAGCTGGAGGAAATATACCACTTAAAGGATTCATGTGATTATCTTGGATCAGCCTGGATAATTCAATACTGTCAACTATGCCAAATAACAATCAATACAATATGATCTCGCATTGCGCTCACAGGTCCTGGGGTTAGGGCAGGATATCTCCTGGGGCCCATTTTAGAAAATCTGTCTACCCATCTGTCCTCTTGCCCTCCCCCACACCAGTCTCAAGGTCCTGTCACCCCCTACACATTATTCACCCTAACTTACAGATCTCTAGCCACTGATCTACCACCTTCAAGCCCCTCTCACAGCTCAGCTGGGCTTCTGCAGCAGATGTCTCTCTGGCCTCATCTTTCTCCCCCTTCCCCAGATATACTGCCCACTTCTCTGTTTTCCCATAATAGCCAAAATGGTCTACTTAAACTCTTGCAGAGCTCCCAGGAACCTCAAGATGTAAGTAAAGCTCCATATAAGTTAATTTGTTCAAACGTTTTCAGAACACTGCCTCCTTCTGGGTACCAGAATCCACAGACAACCTCTGGAATTTTCTGCTTGGCAGCATGGAGAGGCCCCAACAATGAGCAAGGGGAGTGGTCCACCCTGTGAGCCCTGTCTCCTGGTCATCTTCAGTTCCCTCCTCACCCCCAGGCATAGTCAGCAATCTCTCCTCCCACAACCCTCAGTAGGATTTTTCTCAGATTCTTTCGAAGTTCCATTTCTACAGTGGCAGAACTCCCGAGGCTTCTCGGTTATGGACCAATGTCACATGGAAACTCTGGGGAGGCAAAGACTTTCTCTAGTTCATTACTGCTTCCTCCAATGCCTAGCTCTGTGTTTGGCTCATATGATGTGCTCACCACATTTTTGGGAAAGAATGAAAAGTCCTATACGGGATATGGAGACTCAGCCCTCCTTAGCATTCCCGCTACTCCTGACAGTATGCAAACTCTGCTGGCAGCAAACACTCCAGCCACACAGAGTTGTAGCCATTGGGTGCCCACACTGGCACCCTCTGCCCTGACCTCAGCTACAATTTGCAGCTGGATTCCCAGGATGTCGCTGCTTGGGGATGAGCTATTTAAGGCAAGGACCAGCTCCATGGCACAAAATCAGGCAGGCTCGCCAATATCTATACCAGAACGCCCAGGAAAAAGGAAGAAAATTTTCTGGGCATACGAACCGAAAATGCAACCATCAAGGATTTGCTCAAAAATTCTGTTAAATAGGGGCCTCCCTGGTGGCGCAGCGGTTAAGCGCTGTGCTGCGGAGCTGTCTGCAGCAGCGATGCGAATTCGACACCCAGCCCGGGAGAATCCCACATGGTGGGGCAGACCACTCCTGCCTCGCCCGCTGCTCCCCTCAGCAGTGTATTTCTGATCTGCCTGTTCTGCTCCCCACTCTCTCTCTGGTGAAGCCTCTCGCCACCCCACACCTCTGGTCTGTACCCCAGCTTGTATGTATAAATAAATAAATCTTTAAAAAAAAATTCTGTTAAATAGGGCCTCCCCGGTGGCGCAGCGGTTAAGCGCTGCACTGTGGAGCTGTCGGCAGCGGCGATGCGAGTTTGACACCCGGCCAGGGAGAATCCCACATGGCGCGGCAGACCTCTCCTGCCTCGCCTGCTGCTCCCCTCAGCAGTGTATTTCTGATCTGCCTGTTCTGCTCCCCGCTCTGGCTCTGGTGAACCCTCTCGCCGCCCCACGCCTCTGGCCTGTACCCCAGCTTGTATGTATAAATAAAAAATAAATCTTAAAAAAAATTCTGTTAAATAGTGGGAGACAGTGTGGTACCTGGGAGAGGAGCAGGTTTTACACACACACAACCACACAATCTTTACCAAGACCACAGAGAAAATGGAAGTCTCCAAGGCAGGAGAAATTTCCCCAACTGGGAAAAGCACTGGCTTTCGGGAGGTGTTAGTGGCCCAGGGTAGAGTCTGCCACAGGCTGCAATTAGGGGTCCAGTGACAGATTCAGTGTCCAATCCATCCCCATCACCAAGTAGAGCCATAGCCCACAACCATCGCCACACAAGCCCCCCAGCCAGAATAACACAAAGTGTTCTGGAATTGCCTCAATTTCCCAACTATTTAATGTCTGGATTAGGTGCTCCCTAAAAGTCTCATTGACTTCTTGAAGTCCCATCTTTGCTTCTACTTTCATCTCTGCCAAATTGGAGCCATGTACTGATTTCTGCAGGTCACTAGTTGGGAAAGCCCTGCATTAGAAAGTGCCTTGTGACATTAGCCTCTCCAGATGGGCTAGCAGTACCATCAGTCCCCACACAGTCCAGGGGACACATGTGTCCATGTGACCCACAAGGCTGTCTCAGCTTCAGCCAAACCCATAGCCACACGCAGTTATGCCCTGCCAAGTTTCCAGGGTCATGGGTTAAATTGTCTACTCCCAAAAGATCAGTTCAATAATAGAAACAAATTTTGGAGATTCATGTAACAGAGAATCCAACAACTTAAAACACTTTCAAAAATTACTGGATTTCAGCAAAGATCTTGAGGCTCTGAGGTTAAAGAGATGAGGGAGGGAAGGGACAAGGGGCGCAAGAAGAGGTCATCATAGATGTTATTCACAATAAAGAAAAGAAAGTCAAGTGAAGTAAGCCTGAGGGGGAAAAGAGTGTACTTTGATCTTTTTCTAGAAAAGACATCCTCATGAATTAACCTAACTTGGCCTCCCTGGTGGCAATGCAGTTGGGCGCTGCGCTGTGGAGCTGTCGGGCAGCACACACTGAGTTCTCCCACATGGCACAGCAGACCTCTCCTGCCTTGCCCGCTGCTCCCCTCAGCAGTGTATTTCCATTGATCTGCCTATTCTGCTCCCCACTCTGTCTCTGGAGAACCCTCTCGCTGACGCATGCCTCTGGCCTATACCCCAGCTTGTATGCAAAAATAAATAAATCTTAAAAAGAAAAAGAATTAACCTAACTTTCCAGTACTAAGGATCCCATTAGGCATTGTTGGGCTTTTGGGGTTTTTTTTCTTTTCTTTTTTTTTTTTGAGATTTATTTATTTATGCATACAAGAGCTGGGATGTAGGCCAGAGGTACAGGGGCGAGAGGGTGAGAGGATTCACCAGAGACAGAGGTGGGAGCAGAACAGGTGGATCTACTGAAGTACACTGCTGAGGGGACCAGGGAGTGAGACAGGAGAGGTCTGCTGTGCCTTGTGGGTCAGCTCCCTGGCCTGGGATCTAACTCATGCTGCAGTGGCTGCTGATAGCTTCACAGTGCTGAGACTTAACTCTTGTCCTACCAGGGAGGCTTGTTTTTTGTTTTGTTTTGTTTTTTTCATTCCACTAGGTTTTGAATGAAAACCCAGAAAAATCCTTTTGCTGGTATTGTTCCCTGTAGATACATTTCCCCTGATGGCTGGCAACTTCCACAGAAGTATGTATTTTAAAAATCAGTTTAAGTCTTAACCATTGGTATCTGTGAATATGATAACATGATCTTATTTGGAAATAGAATTTTTGTAGATGAAATCAAGTGAAGATGAGGCCATTAGTTTGGGTTCTAATCCAATATGACTGGTGGCTAGTGTTCTCACAAGAAGAACGGACACCAAAGGAAAGCCACTGAGGATGGAGGCAGAGCCTGGAGTGAGGTGTCTACCAGCCAAGGAGAGACAAACTGAAGCCCATACATAGATGCTGATTAAATAGATGGTGGAAGTCCATACAACGTGGTGGGATTGAGGCATTAGAAGAATGAGATTTATCTCTGTGGTGGAGATAGAAATGCTTCCCAAGATATTTTGATAAGTGGAAATTAATTGCTAGAACAGTATATTAGTTAATGTATATAAAAACCAATATATTGGGATGTGAGGGTGAAAAAAATACCCAATATATATGTGAATATGTATACACACACATATATGCATATGAAAAACTTAATAGTAAAAGCGTCTGGAGAGCTTAAAAGGAGTTAAATGATAATCTTCAGTTTGTTTTTAGTGTTTTTCCTATTTCGAGTAAGTTTGCCACAAATACTGTGCACTATCTTTGGTACTTTTGTGAGTTTGTGGTAGAAGGTTATGGGTACTTAGTTGGTAGGTGTGATGTGTTAATACACATCTGCAGTGAACCTACACCCTAAATCATGTACAGTGCTGTAAATGATGGTACCTCAATAAAAAATGATACAATTTTAAAAAAGGATCAGTGCATTTATGATAATTTGAAATTACACTACATAAAATAGTAATAGTTTTATGCACAAAAATTAATAAAATAATAAATTTACATTACAAAGTCACAATCCTGGGCCTCCCTGGTGGCGCAGCGGTTAAACACTGCGCTGTGGAGCTGTCGGCAGCGGCGACGCAAGTTCGACGCCCAGCCAGGGAGAATCCCACATGGCGCGGCAGACCACTCCTGCCTTGCCCGCTGCTCCCCTCAGCAGTGTATTTCTGATCTGCCTGTTCTGCTACCTGCTCTGTCTCTGGTGAACCCTCTCGCCGCCCCGCGCCTCTGGCATGTACCCCAGCTTGTATGTGTAAATAAAAAATAAATCTTTAAAAAAAAAAAAAACAAAGTCACAATCCTGACCTGGAAGAACTCTTTTGGTGCGTCTTTCTGAAGCAGCAAACAGATTTCTCTAAGCTCTCCCTTTATTTTATTTATTTATTTATATTTTTAAAATATTTTTTTCCTTATTTATGCATACAAGAACTGGGGTGTAAGCCAGAGGTGTGGGTGGTGAGAGGATTCACCAGAGACAGAGTGGGTAGCAGAACAGGCAGATCTACTGAAATACACTGCTGAGGGGAGCAGCGGGCAAGGCAGGAGAGGTCTGCTGCACCATGTGGGAAGCTCCCTGGCCAGGGATTGAACTCAGGCCCTAGCAGTGAGAGTGCTGAGATTAACCCCTAGGCCACCAGGGAGGCCCCTCTGTTGGCCATATTAGTAAGGACCAAGCTGATACTGACATGATTGGCTTACCAAAGAATTAAAGCAGATTTCCAATAAATTGCATAATTCTACTTGAACTTCAGCTCTTAGGGTAGACATGCTATCTATCTAGGATGATTAAACAATTTTAAAAGTCATCCTCAATTTAAAAATGGGCAAACAGTATGAACAGACATTTCTCCAAGAAAATATGTAAATAAACAATAAGCACTTGAAAAACTGTTCATCACCATTAAGCATCAGGGAAATGCAAGTCAAAACAACTCTGAGGTGCTTTTTCACACCCATTAGGATTGTTGTAATAAAAGACAGGAAACTGTAAGTGCTGTGAAGGTGAGGAGCAACTGGAACCCTTAGGCACTGCTGACAGGAATGTGAAGTGGTGTAGACACTTTGGAAAACAGTCTGGCAGTTCCCCAAAAGTTAAACAGTTACCACTTGACACAATAATTCTAGTCTGAGGACTATATGCAAGAGAATGGAAAAATATGTGCACACAAACACTTGTATATATGAATGTTTACAGGAAGAAACTACCCAATCCATTAACTAATGCATAGCTAACCCATGGTCTATCTGCCGATAGAATGTTGCGGAATCATGAGCACTGATACGTGCCACAATGCTGATTAGCCTTGAAAACATATTAAGTGATGGCCTCCCTGGTGGCGCAGCAGTTGAGCACTGCGCTGTGGGGCTGTTGGCAGCGAGTTCGACGCCCAGTCAGGGAGATTCCCACATGGTGTGGCAGACCTCTCCTGCCTCACCCGCTGCTCCCCTCAGCAGTGTATTTCTGATCTGCCTCTTCTGCTCCCCACTCTGTCTCTGGTGAACCCTCTCGCCGCCCCACACCTCTGGCCTGTACCCCAGCTTGTGTGTATAA
>PVIJ01023322.1:0-14423 GCA_004024925.1 Scalopus aquaticus | reverse complement strand
TGGGCCAGCCCAGGAGTTCAGACGGAGGTGGTGCTGACAGGGGACAGCCGCGCGGAGGCCTCGACTGGGCGTCGACTCCGGGCCTACGGCGTCTGAGGGTCTCCCTAGAGAGACACGTGGGGCTCGGCGCCATCAGAGCCGCGGGGAGCAGGTGGGTGGGGCGGGCGCAGGACCAGGCACTGGGCCGTGTGTCGCTGGTGCAGGAACGCAGGGCGGGGCTGCCCGGACAACCTCTGGTGACCTTGCCACGAGCCAGCGGTGGGCCCAGCACAAGCACAGCTCTGGTGCCGGGCGACGCAGTGCCTCTCCGGGAGGGAGAGTCGCTGAAGCAGCGTTTTTAGCGTCGCCAAGGCTGGCCGGGCACCGCCGCCCCGCCCGCTGCGCGCCCCGCGCCCTCCCTGCTCCGCCTGTGTGGCCATGCGCACGAGCGGGAACCCCGGGTGGAACAGACAGGAGACCATCACGGCCGAAATGGGGTGCTCTCCGAGGCCACGTTCGAGGTGGGCCCCGTGACCTGTAGGGGCTCCCCGCGATGGAGGCGGGGCTGCGGGGCTTGGGATGGGCCTGGAGGGAGGCGGCAGCTGCTTTAATCCTTTGGGTGACTAAGCAGCTGGGCGGTGGACTCGAGAGAACAGGGGAGAGAGCCTTCCCGGGGCGTTGGACACCACCACCCTCCCGGCCAGCGGCCAGCAGCCCAGCGCCCAGGGCACGCCTGCGCCCAGGCACGGACTGGAGAGTCCAGTCACAGGACCGAGCGGCTGTGTCCTGTGAGGGGCCTTGTCTGTCCCCTCGGTCCCCCGGTCCTCCCGGGGGGCCCTGAGCGGGCGTGTCCCGATCGCGGGGGCGGAGCCGGCTCACCTCCTGCCCGGCGCCGGCTGGGGGAGGTGGGGTGCGGACCGCGCCTCCCTGCGGGGGGGAGGGCTGTTTCCCGGGCTAGCCCGCAGCAAGGGCAGTGAGGGCCCCCGCGGCTGGGCGCCGGCCTGGGTGGCCCCGCCCCGCCGCCTGGCCGCTCCCCGCAGCTCCCCGGGCCTTCCCGTTGCAGGCCTGCGGCGGGCCGGGGTCGAGCGCTGGGTGGGAGGCCCCGCCCCCGACCCACGGTGGGGCCGGTCAGACATCCTCGGAGCCAGGGGTCTCGCACGCCGACCCGGCAGGGCTGGCGGCGCTGCCCGCTGGCGGGCGGGTGAGGGCGGGCGCGGATGGGGGCCCCGGGGTCGAGGAGGCGAGCGTCCGAGGACGTGGCTGGGCCTTGTGTCCGCTCTGCGGGCACCCGGAGCGGGTCAGGGCGCAGATCGCAGGCTTCTGGAAGATTCGTCGGGCTCGTCCTCCAGAGAGCCCTCAGCGGTGTCCTGCTCACGCGCGTGGCCTGGGGGCCGCGGCCGTCTGGACATGCGCTGCCCCGGTCCTGGAGAGCCCTCACGGGTCTGGGCAGACTGTGGGGCGGGGCCACGGGCCCACGCGAGGCTGCTGGCTGGGGGGTGGGGGCGCCGCCGCTCTCCGGTGCCGCTTCTCCAAACCCCCATCTAGGCGACACTGGGAGTACACGTCCGGATGAAAGTTTGGGTTTTGAGCCCACGTTGTTCGAAGCCCGTGAAAGTTTGTCTGAAATTTATTCTAATTTTCTTTCACTGTTTCAGTCCACTCAGCCCTCGGAGCCCGCGGCTGGGGGGCGGGGGCGGCGGGGCGCGCGCCTCTCGCGCATGGAGATCCCGGCACGGCTCTAATAGAGCTTTTGTTTTAGCCGCGCCTCTAAGCTGATTAGTGCGGACCGCGGGGCCTTAATTGGGCCCCCACTTCCTTTTAGCCTTTGGAAGGCACCCCTGCTTTTCATCGGCGCGCTAATCGCGAGAGGCCCTTCCCAGGGGTTTTGTTCCCGCTTCATTCATGAACTCCCCGTTCTGGGCCACACAAAGGATCCTAATGATGTCAAAATATGTGCGCGTTCTCACCTTTGGACCGGGGGGTGGGGGGGGGAGCATCTTTTAAAAGCCGCCGCTCTCTCCGAGCCCCGCCGGCCCCATTGTGCGCGGCCCCCGGGCGGCCCCCGAGGCGGGGGCCTTTGACCACCTTCCTGCCCGCCGGGCGCGGCGGCTCCCCGGCTGGAATGCATTTATGATCATGCATTGCTTAAGTCTGTTTTTATTTCTCGTTTTATGGAAAATGCAGCGGTAATCCCTTGAGAATTCCCCCCAGCTTAAATCTCAGAGAGCTTGGGTACCTCTTCACGTCTCAAGGGCTCTTCACGGCGCGTAAGCCCGATATTCAGCAGGTAAAGCCCACTTTGTTCCACAGACATGGCTGGAAATAATGTGAAATTAAAGATTTAATCTCTGGGGCGCAGGGCCTTGCCTCCGTCGTCACAAAGAGCCCAGCGCGCCCGGCACCTCTCAGGGAGCAGGCGGCCCGTGATTGGCAGGGCTTGCGACGGACCCTCAAACTGGGCGCCTCCAATTTATTAATACAATTAAGCCGAGCGGCGGCCGTGCGCCCCAGCTGCGGCAGATTTCATTTCAGGACCAGGCCGCTTCTATTATTAGCCTAATTGACAGGCCTCAGCGCTGAGGGGGCTGCCTCCGCGGCAGATGCGCGCCTCCGCCCTCACCCACACCCCGGCCCAGGCGGTCCGGCTGGCGCTGCCGGGCTGGGTGCGCTGCGCCCCGGGCTGGGCGTGCCTCGCGCGCGTCCGGCTGCCCCGTCTGCGGACCACCTCCTTTGAAGCGAGTCCCCAGAATGAGCCGACGGGGGAGACACAGGGAGCAGCTTCTGCGCCCAGGCCCCGGCCTGCTGCACACCTCACAGCTTCCTCCAAAGCTCTGGTGTCCGTGGCTGTCCCCTGGGTACCCCTGGCCCCTCTGGGGAGTGCCCAGCGGGGGGGAGGGGGGAAGTGTTCAGGGACGAGCCTCGCCAACGAGGTAGCCAGGTCCGGGACGCCGGGCTCGGCCAACCGCACTGGGCCGCCGCCCTCGTGGCCCTGAGCCCCGCCCCCGCCCCCGGTGCCGCCGTGGCCACTTGCGGGAGGAGAGACTTGCCTTGCAACGCTGAACTCCAGAGCCCGTGCTGTGGCTCGGGGCGGGCAGGGGCCTGGGATGTGGCCACTCCGGCCAGCCTGCGAGGTCACCCGCGGGACTCTGGCCACAAAGACCCCGAGACAGAGCCGGACTGACCGACGGTCCTTCGGGAACAAAGCGGATGGCTGCGGCCTGACCCGTCCGAGCCCGTCGGGCGGCCAGCGGGCCTGTGGGCAGCAGCGGGCACTGGGCGGGACAGACAGGCACTCGCCTTGAGACCGGCCACTTCCCAGAGATGGGGGATTGCACGGGAGTGTGCTTGTTTCCCGAGCCCACCGCCTCCACCGGGCCCTTGGCACAGCAGGGGCACTGGCGGCGGCCAGCCGGCCTCCCTGGCCTGGACACATCTTGCTGGAGAGCCTCGGATGCCACGCTGGACCCTCAGGTCCACGGCAGCAGCTCCCGATGCCGGCCGCCCGCACAGCCCCTCCCCTGCTTCCGGCCGGCAGCCTGCCGGTCTGCCTCACAGCTGGTCTTGGTGCCGTCTGACCTCCAGGGCTAAGGGGTGTCCAGGCCTCCTGCAGATGCCCCCAGACCCCCGCTGTGGCACCAGGGCAGAGCGGTCAGGACCTGGGCCTGCACCTGCTGGTGGGGGGAGCGGGAGCTCAGCAGGGCGCCAGCCGACACGGGCATCGAGGGCTCTGCCTGGGCCTGGGGCCTCCGAGAGTGACCCGGGCAGCACAAGGGCAAGCCCACGGGGCACGTCGCCAGCGGGACAGGCACTACCCACAGAGGGGGAGTGTGGGGGGCCCCCTCCCTGGAGCCTGGGCTGCTGGCCAGGGCTGGGGTCCAGGGGTGAGCAGATCCCCCAGCCTCTTCCCAGCCAGGACTGGAGGGGGGTTCCAGCCCCTCCGGCCGCTCAGCTGGGCTTGGGACACTGCCCGGTGACGCTGCAGAGAAGTTCTTCGTGAATACCCCGCTGGGCAAGCCTCGGCCGCTCACGGTGGGTGCCGTGCCCTGCGCCCTCAGGCCTCGTCTCGGGGACCCAGCGTCGGGGGCCTCTCCTGCTGGGGCAAAGTGGGGGCGGCGGGCGGCTGTGCTCCAGCGGGTCCCTCGGGCCCCCCTGCCCGGCCCGCGGGGTCACCCCAGATGCACGGGGTGGGTTCACGGGGTGGACGAGCCCCCAGGCTGCGGGCTCAGACGCCCAACTCCAGCCGCACTTTCTGAAACAAGCACGAACGAGGACGCGGTCAGCCCTGGGGCCGGCCGGGCCTCGAGCCCACCTGGGTGGGGGCACAGCGGCGGGCGCTCCTGGACCCCCTCGCTGGAGGGCGGCTCGGCTGAGGAAGCCGGGGGGCTCTGGGCCCCAGACCTGCCTCCCGGAGGGGCCTGGGCTTGCTCCAGCTCTCGGGCGCCGTGCGGCCACGGCCCAGGGCAGCAGGAAGCGCGAGGAGGGAGCCGCGGGGCCGCGGGGTGCAGGCGGCAGCGGCGGCTTTGGGGCTGGCCGCTGGCCCGGCCGTCCCAGGCGAGCAGGTCCCCACCCGTGTCCGTGCTCCCTGGGTCTCAGCGGCCCCAAGGGGCCTGACCCTCCCCAGCGCAGGGCCTGCTGGGCCTGACCGGGTGGCCAGCGCACGGAGCCCTCCGCGGCAGGCGTCTGAGCCCGCGACTAGGCGCTTGCCGAGTTGGGAGGAGGATTGAAGACGCCCCAAATGCGGAGTCCATGCTGGGGAGCAGCCCGCGGGAGCAGACGGCCTGGGCGGCCGCATGCAGCACTGGACGTCGTTTCCAGAGCGCGGTGGGAGACGGAGGCCGGTCGCTCGGGCCTCGGCCTCGCGGGTTTTCCAGGGAGGGACATTTACTCTCCGCGGGAGGCGCAGGCTTTGTCCTCAGGGGAAGGAGGGTGTCCCCGAAGCGAGTCTGGGCAGCTCGGGCCGGTCCTGGCCGGCCCTGGCCAGCGCCGCCCACCTGACCGTGGCCGCAGCCCGCCGGCCGCCCCGGGTCTCTGACGGCCGCTGCTGTGCACCGGCTCCGCGCCCGTCCCGGGGAGGGCGGACCTGCCCCGGGGCCGCTCTGGGTCCAGGCTCCTGTGGTTTGCTCAGGACACTCAGGCTGGGGACGCAGGCGGCACGGAGCAGCGCAGGCTGCGGGCCCGGGGACGTGACAGCCCTGAAACGTCTCTTGCAGCTGGCGGTGACTCAGCCCGCCGCTCGCAGCTTCCGCTGGCCGCGTGCCACCGCGCAAGGTCGCCGTTTGAAGCCGCGTCCCCGCTCGCTGTGACGAATGGCTGTGTTTGAAGGAACAGGACTGTCTGTCCGCCTCCAAGATAAAGTGCGCAGATAGTGTTTTTAAAGGCCATAGACCAGAGACCCTTAAATTGTGGCTATTTTAATGCATATCGGTGTTCCAAATCTATAAAGGCTCCATGAGATAATGCAATTGTGCTTAGAAGAAATACACTTTCCAGCTTTATAAATTGGGGAGATTAATCAAATTAAAACAGTCTTGAGAGCGCTCTCAGTGGGAGACCTTCCCGGCGGCCAGCAGGACCGTGGCCTTTCGTGGCAGAGAGCCGAGGCCTCTCCGCTCCGTCCTTGAGCGCCGAGAGGGGCCGGCCCACTCGGGGGCCGGGGCTGCTGGGAAACAAGGACGGTCGCGTCCCTGCCGATAATGCGCTCTGAGCGAGCTCAAGATTAAAGGCCGCTGTGGGGACATTAACTCATGTTTTGCTGGCAGATCTGACTTTTGGAAGCAGTCGCGGGCTGCAGGCCCCGAAAGCAGCTCATGCCTGGCCGCGCCCTGCATGCGAAGGCCCATCCACCTGCAGACAGCGCCCGTCCACCCGCCAGCTGGGCTTGTGGTCTTTTCTTTCTCCAAAATGAAAATATCTTTGTCTCCACAAACCACAAAAATGTCACATGTTCATCACAGAGAAAAGGGGGTGCGCCGAATGCAGAGAGGCGGGGAGGCCAGTCACCGCGGCCTCCTCTGGAGGGCGGCCCTGCGCGAGGCCAGAGCGGCCGCCACCCGGGGAGGCCAAGGCCGGCCGGCCGCTGGGCTGCCTCCGCTCACACGGGGCTGGCCGGTCTCCCGGTTCCGGCCGGCGGATGCGGGCTGCTCCGGCCGCTGCTGCTCCCTCCGCCTTGACCGCGCCGAGCTGCTGGGGCCGCAGCCGGTGTGGGCACGTGCCCGAGGGGCGGGGCCAGCCGCGGGCGCCATGGTCCCGAGGCAGCCCCTGCAGGGACGCTCGGGGGGCTGCGGCTTAGCTCAGCGCCCCCAGGCTGGCCCGAGGCCCTCACCCCGCGACCCCCTCGTCGCCCCCGACCCGCCACCTTTGACCCTTCTCCGGAGCCACGCAGGGCCGTGCGCCTCTGGGCCTTGCTGCTCCCAGCTTCTAGAAGCTTCTGTAGGTCGTGCCTCAGGGTCTTCTCTGCCGTCTTCAAGACCAGCAGCTCGTCTCTAAACCTGACCCCTCCCCGGCACCCCGCCCTGCCCGCGCTGGCGCCTCGGACCCACCCGCACGGAGCGGCCCAGCTCCGGGCTCCGGACCGCAGCGTCCACAGAGGCCCTTGCCGGGCGCGGGACACCTGGCGCGGCGGGGGGGCGGGAGGGCCGCTTTGTCCCCTCCCGAGCGGCCGCCCTGGGTCTCTGATCCGCCCTGTTTTCATGACCGGACGGTCCCAGAAGACGCTTTTGTTCCGCTTCAAACCACTTCAAAATGCAGGCTCCGCCGGGCCGCGCCCGTCCTCTCCCGGCCCGTCCCTCCGGGCCACCGTGTCCTCCGAGGACGCGGACACCCGAGCCGCGCCCAGGGCAGGTGCCAGGCGGCCATCGCCGTGCTCGGGCCTCTGGCTGAGGCCCACCCTGCACCCCCGAAGGCGCCCGAGGCCCCGGGCGCCTGCCCTGGCTGGACCCACAAGGCGGCCTGGCGGCGGCCACGCCCCCCGGCCGGGCTCCCTCCGGGCAGGCAGCCCTCGCGCGCCTGCGTCTGCGCCCCGCGGCTGAGCGGCTTTCACGCCGCCGCCCTCGAGCCTGCGCCGCCGACCGGGGCGGCGGTGCCGTCCATGGGCCGGAGACGGCCTCCGCCGGGCGCTGGGCTCGGCTGCACAGGTCCTCAGCCGCTGGCCAGGCAGCCGGTGCACCGTCCAGGAGCCGAGTGCAAAGACCAGCGTGGGCAGGCGGCCCTGCGGGCGCTGAAGGCCCAGCTCTGGGGTGGCTGGTGCTGCGGGGCGTCTGGGGCGCCCCTCCAGACTCTGCACCAAAGGCCTCCCCATGAGGACAGAGCCCGCGCTGGCGAGGCCGCCCGAGGCCTGGTGTCGCTCCGCCGTGCGAGGCCGCAGGAGGTTGCCTTGGGAGCAGGGAGACGCCCGCAGCCTGGGGGGGCCAGCCTGGGGCGGGGGCGAGGCTGGGGGCCAGCCCGGGGCGGGGGCAAGCCCTGCCTCTCTCGGGTGCCGCGCTCGTCCCCGCCTCGCCCCAATTCCTCCGGGGCCTCAAGGCCGCCGCCTGGGAACAGCTGCCGCAGCCGCCACTGAGGCCGCGCCGTGGCCGGCCTCGCGGAGGAGCTTGCGGACAGCGGCGGCCCTGGCGCATCCCGAGCGTTGCCCGGGCGAGGGGCCTGCAGAGGCCCAGTCGTCTGCTCAAGGACACAGCCAGGCAGGGCCAGTGCCTCGACTGAGCCCCGTGGCGCTGCGCCCCGCCCCTCATGCTCTCTTCCTGCCTGCCCTTTATATCCCTGTGTTCTGTCACTTTTCCCCCCTCCCCCTCCCCCCAGGCGTCCTTTATTTCCCTTTCAAGAACCGGGTGAGTGGGCCTCCCTGGGGGCGCAGCGGTTAGCGCTGCCCTGTGGAGCTGTCGGCAGCGGCGTCGCGGGTTCGACGCCTGGCCAGGGAGCTTCCCACATGGCGCGGCAGACCCCTCCTGCCCTGCCCGCTGCCCCCTCAGCAGGGTGTTTCTGATCTGCCTGTTCTGCTCCCCACTCTGTCTCTGGTGAACCCTCTCGCCGCCCCCCGCCTCTGGCCTGCACCCCAGCTGTATGCATAAATAAATAAATCCTTAAAAAAAAAAAAGAATCAGGTGAGTGGGAAGCGCCACCAGTGCGGACGGCGGGGTGTGTGGGTGTGTGATTGTGTGTCTGTGTGTGCACACGTGTCTCTGTGTGCGTGACAGTGTGTTTTTCAGTGCTACCGCACTTTTTTCCTTTTCAGTCTTTTCTTTTTCTGAACGCTGACTGCTCAATTCCACGAGCGGGCGAAGGCGCCCTTTCTGGCGCGTACCCCGCGGGAACCGGAGCGCCCTCCCCGAGCGTGGCCACGGCTGCCCAGGGCCCGCCCGGCGGGGCTGCTCCGGCCGGGGGCAGGTGCCGGGCTCCGGAGAGAGACGTGCCAGCGGGCCGCGGCCGGAGCCGAGCGGGCTGGCGGGCTGGGGTCCTCGGCCTGAGACGCCGCCCTGGAGGCCGAGCTGCGGCCAGGGCTGTGAGGGCCCACGCTCGGCCGCTGGGCGAGGGCTGCCCGGCACCCCCGGAAAGGCCCCTGGAAGCGCTGGCCCTGGCTTGGGGACGCGGGCTTCGGTCTGGGGACCACTGGCCTGGAGGGGCTGCCCCGCCAGGGCTCGTGCCCTCCGCCCGCCAGGCAGGGCCAGCGGCGGCGTGTCTGCCCCCAGGTCAGCGGCCAGCAGGCAGGGGCGGGAGCACGGCCAGAGGAGCTGGCCCGAGGCCTTGGGAGAAGGTTGGGCCCTGGGCCGGGCAGCTGATGAGGAAGGGCTGGCCAGGCGGGGACGCTGCTCCGGGAGCCGCACCGCGGGGAAGCTGAGGCCAGTCGGACCGGGAAGGCCAGAGCCCGCAGTGCATGGCGTGGAGAGGCGCGGCCGTGGCCGAGGGGCGAGGCTTGGGCACAGGCCGCAGGGGTGTCCAGAGAGGGGCCGAGAAGGCCCATGTTGGCCACGCCTGTCGGCTGCGCCCGGTGCCCAGCCAGGGGCACAGGGGACCCCCAGATCTCCAAGGCAGAGGCCGCAGCTAGGGCCGGTGTGGACACTGCACTGCGGGTGGGGGCCACTGTAGCTGGCCAGCGGCACCCCAGCCTGAGGCTGGCCCCAGGTCCCAGCTCACCTGAGAAGAAGCTCTGAGCGCCCCGGCAGTAACTGGGGGGTGGGGGGCGTCCACGGGGCGGCGTGGGGCCGGCGTGGCCGAGGGCAGTAGCCCGGGCCTGCTTGTGTTGTCCAGGCTCTCGCCTGGGGCCGAAATAACTGCAAAGAAGTTTTAACCCTCCCGAGTGCCACTCCACACTCACATTTTGACTTCTGAAGTGGAATCATCTTCCTAAAACTGTTTTCTGATCCCACAGAAAGGGAACCGCCGCCGCGAGGGGCAGCTGTGGGGAGGCCTCGCTGCCCGGCTGGGGCGGCACATTCTGAGGAGGTTTCCAGGTTACAGCATTTGCACCTGGGGGAATTAGGGCTTCAGCTTTCTTTGTAAAAAGAAGATCATGAATTGTTGCCAAAATAAATTCTCCTCTATTGTTCTTTTCCTCAGTTGTCTCCGAAAAGAAATCAGCAGCCACATTCTCTAGGACGTTAACCTCGAACAAAACCCCGTGTGCCGGGCGGCCGCGGCCGCGCCCTTCCTGTGGGGGGCCGGCCCTGTGCGGGGCGCTCCGGGGACCAGAGGGCACGCCAAGCCCAGGGCCAGCCCCTCCGCCAGCGAGTGTCCACCCTCCGCTGCGGGGACCCGGCCGCGCCCTGATGCCACTGGCCGCCTGCTCCCGGCACCCGACTGCCCCTGCCTCGGTTTCCCCGCCGCGCAGAGGTGCTGGCTGCACTGAGTCTGGAGCCAGTGCCCCACGCCGAGCCCCGCGAGCCTCGCGGGCAGGCAGCGTTCCTGGGCGCCCGCGTGGACGGCCGCGTGGACGGCACGTCTGCGCCCTCGCGACACACCCCGGGGCGTGTCCGACCGGCCTCCGCACACCCTCCCCCAGGGATGCCCGCACCAGCGTCTTCCAGCCCAGGGCTGCAGGGGCACCTGGGGGTCTGGTGCCCGCCCACAGGCTCAGGTCAGGGCCAGCCCACGCCTGGGGGGCCGGGAAGGGCCGCCCCTGTGTCCAGGCAGCCGTGAACGCAGCACAGGCCGGGGCGGGGCAGCGCCCCCAGGCCCGCTTTGCCGGAGCTGGACTCAGAAATGGGGCGCCATGGATGGGAGGGGCCAGCGGAGGGGCGGGCGTGGAGAGGGCGACCGGCCCAGCACCTCGATCCGCCGTTTGCGCTTGCTGGGAGGACGACTGCCCGTCTCCCTCGGGGACCAGAGGGCTGTGCTCTCGGGCCCTGCAGCATGAGACCCCCGAGTTCGCTGGGACCCCCCAGGCCCAGTTTACCAGCAGCCTGAGGGCCACGCCTGCCCTTCCCTTCACTGGACGTTCCTCCCGGCCCCGTCGCTGATGTGACCCAGTGGACATCTCCCTTCCGCGGCCTCGCTCCCTCTTTGGGGTGAGCCGGACGATGATCAGTCGATGGAGTCCGCTGGGCTCCCCCGACAGCGAGGCTGGGACTGTCCGTGCGGCCGAGGCACCCGGCCGCGGAGTCTGGCTCGGAAGGGCCCGGCCTGGGGAGGCGCTGGCCTCCAGCTCCGAGCGCCTGGACACGCAGGGGCCAGCCCGGGGGCTAAAGGTTCGTCTAGACCAGACGCTGCCTGCGGCCCGGCGGCCCGAGACCTTCTGTCGTCCACAGGGAGACCGCCTCAGGCCAGGGTCTGGAGGGGCGGGCATCGTGGTGGCGGCCACCCCAGCAGCGTCCGCTTCCCTCCCCAGCGGGGCCGCTGGCCCAAGGGAGGAGGCCTCCTGGGCACCGAAGCCGCCGCCTGCGGGGGTGAAAGCGGGGGCTGTCTGGAAGGGCAGCTGTGGGCAGGACGTGAAGCTCCGCCCCAGGCTCCGGCAGCCACCTGGGGAGCGGCCCGCGCGGGCCCCGCAGCGCTGACCACTGCCCCAGCCCTCACGGGCCTCGGCCATCGGCCGCTGGGTCCCACGGTGTTCCGAGTCGCTCTGGCGCCAGGCCGGGCGCTCACCGGCGGGGCGGGGCTCGGCGGGGCGGGGGCTGCGCCTCGGTCTTCTGCTCGCGGTGCGCAGAGAGCGGGGGCGGGGCGGCGCGGGGCGGGCAGACGGCGGACTGGCGGGCGGCGGGCGGCAGGTGCGCAGGCGGGCGGGCCGGGGTCGAGGGGCAGGCGGGTGGCGGGCGCAGACGCACCAGCGAGGGGCTGGGAGGCCGCCCCAGGCGGCGCAGAGGCCGGGGGCCCCGCTGCCTTTCATTCAGCACCTGGCTCAAACGAAAGCAGGATCCGTTTCACTTCCCGGCGCTCGCCTGCAGCCCAGTGGCAGCTCAGCCTGGGGCAGGGGAGGGGTGCCCCAGTCGGGAGGGCCAGGCGGGGCCTCCACGGCCCTCCGCCCTGGACAGCGCCACGCGTCTCCCGGCAGTGAGGGGGCCGCCAGCCTCCTGCGGGCGCGTTGGTCGGGCGGGCCCAGGAGGAACGGGGCGCTACTTGCTTACGGAGTATTAAAGGCTCCTCATGTAATCGCCGAATGTGACTGAGGACGAGCCGTCTGGCTCCCTTTCACGGCCAGCCCCGCGCTGCCCCGGCAGGAACCCCTTCGGCTCTGCACCGGCGCGGGCCGGGACAGGACGGGGCTGGTCAGACGCCGCGTGTGCCCGGCCCCGCGGGCGAGCGGGTCCCTCCACGCATCTCGCAGACGGGAGGCCCCTGCCCTGGCAGACACGGGGCGTCACCTGGACGCGGCATCCTGGGTCCCCCCCCAGGCAGGCCAGCCGGGGACTTCGTTGTGAAGCGCCACATGGCGCGGCCTCGGCTCGGCACCGGAAGGAGTGGGCGCGGCTCCTTGCTCACGGAGCAGCTCCGCTGAGGCTCCGGGGCGCGGGGGCGGGCGGCGAACCCCGGGCGCGGCCCCAGGAGGCAGCGCCTGAGCGGAGCGGTGAATTGACGTCGTTTTCCCTGGTGAAAGAGCAGGTCGGGGCTCAGCCTCCACCACGGCCAGGCGACCGCACTGCGCCGTCGGAGCTGCCTGCCGTGGCGACGCGCTGGGGTCCTCGGGGTCAGCCGCGGGCGGCCGTGTCCGGCACCGCCCGTGGCTGAAGTTCACACGCACATGTGCACACGTGCACACGCAGGCACACGCGCGTGCAGGCTCACGCCGTCTGCGCTGCTGAGACGCTTTCAAGCAGCTTAAATCGGGCGCTGGGAGCGGCGGGAGACGCGGCCCCGACCCAGACGCGCGCCTCGGCTCTCCCGGACGCCACCGCGCCTGTCCCTGCCCGCGCGGGAGCCGCCCGTCGCAGCCCTGGCAGCTGGCGGTGAACAGCCCCGCAGCTGCTTCCAGCCCCAGTCCGTGCGTGAGGACGGGGGTGCGCGCGGCCTGGGCACCAGCGTCCCTCGCGCTAGCAGAGGCCCTCGCCGAGTCCACGAGCGGGGCGCTCCCGCGGAGCCGCCGCCCTGACGTCCAGCTGGCCGCTGGCCAGGCCTCTGATAGCCTCAAAGCCTTTGTCTCCCTCTCGGGTGTGCGGCTGCTCTCGTGCCTGGCGCCATGGCCCCCGCGAGGGGCCGAAGTCGGGGCTAGAAAGGGGTGGGAGGCCGGAGCAGCAGGCTCAGGGCTGCGTCTGGACGGCCAGCCGAGGGCTCTGTGCTCGCGGGGCCAGGCCCTCAGCCTGTGTCCCTGGGCCCTGAGGCCTCTCGCCCGGGGTCCGGCCTGGCCTGGCACCGGCTGTGGGGAGTGTGCGGGGCCAGCAGCCCGCACCGGCTCTGGACGGGGTCTCTGACGACGGTGCCTGTGATGTGTGTGCCCCGCGGAGGCCCGGGCGGGGGCACGCGTGATGGGACGAGACACACGAGAAACCGGCAAGAACCGGCCCAGGAGCCCCGCACAGACTGGGGTGGCCGCAGCCTCCCCGCGCGAGGCCGAGGGTGGCGCGAGCCCCGCCTCGTGCCGTGGAGACCCCGGCTTGGGGGGCGCTCTCTCTTCTCCCCGTTCCCCCCCCGAGACGGGCGCCGCTTAAGGGCAGAGCCGAGAAGAACCCCGGAGGCGCCCTGGACGCGTCTCAGAGCAGGGCCAGGCGGGCGGCTGCCGCCGGAAGCACCTGAGGCCGCAGACCAGGAGTCCAGCTGTCAGCTGCACAAGGGCCTGTCCCAGCCTCGAAAGCCCTGGGCACAGGCGGGGGCCCAGGCGGGGGCCCAGGTGGGCGCTGCTCCCCAGCACGTCCGTGTCGCCGTCCCCACGCTCCAGGCCCCCGCTGCCGGCAGGCGCGGCCCGGGCCAGCGGGGACCCGTGGCCGGTGCTGTGAGCAGGGGGGAGGACGAGGCGAGGGGCGGAGGCGGGCCTCTGGGGGAGGCCGAGCGGGTCATCGGGCAGCGCAAGGGGCACCCGCCAGCCGCACAGCCTGAGCCGCCAGCAGCGCGGGGCCCGGGCCCCCAGCCTGGCTGCACCCCGCTTTTCATTTCCCACGATTCCCAGGTGCTCTGCGGTGCACTGAGGCTGAGCCGTGTGGCCGGACGGCTGCGGGGGACGAGGGTGTGCGCCGCAGCCCTGTCAGCGTCAGTTCCGAGGGGCGAAGAAACCACCCGCCTCGGAGCGGGAAGATAGCTCAGGACGTCAGCCGGAAAGTGGGTCGCCTTTGTGGGGACTTGGAGACTCGCGCAGCAAGGAGGGCCCCGCGGCGGCAGCCCGAGCGTGGCGGGAACACGTGCTGCGCCGCGGGCCGGGCGGCAAAGCCCCGAGCCGCCCACCCGCCAGCGCCGGGAGCCGCAGCCAGCCCCAAGCAGCCCCTGCCGGGCCCTCGGAGACGACGGAGGCGGGGCCGGGAGCAGAGGAGGCCGGGGCACAGGGGGCGGGGGGGACGGCCGTGCGGACCTGAGAGTGCCCGTTGGAGCCGGAGCCAGCACCACGGCCGGGGGTGGGGGGCGGCTCTGCCGGACACGCGGGTGGGGCCATGCCGGTCAGCCCCCCACGCCCTGGCCCGGGGGCTCTCATGGGCTCTGGGGTCTGGCCTAGGACGTCTCCCTGCCCTGGTCACTCTGGGCCACAGAGAAGGCCCCTCGAGGCCCGGGCATTGCTCGCCGCGGCCCCACGGTCAGGAAAAGACGCTCTGTGTCTCCAGCTGGCCGAGCTGCCACCGCTCTGCCCCTGGGCGCTTGCCCATGTGGGGCTCGGGAGGGGCCGCAGGTCCTGCCCCCCACGGCACCGCCCCCGCGGCGGGCCTCCCTGGGCCAGGTCTGGTCATCTGCGCTGTGGACACAGCAGCGCTCCTCGGGCCAAGAGCCCAGAGCATCACGGAGCTCTGCTGAGGGCAGCGGAAGTCGCTGCATGCCAACAAGAGGGGGGCCGCGGGGAGGGGGCACAGGAGGGAGCACAAGGAGGGAGACGGAGGGGGGCACGG
>PVIJ01023321.1:0-14386 GCA_004024925.1 Scalopus aquaticus | reverse complement strand
CCTCGGGCTCCAAACTCTCTAGGCCAGCACAGCCCAGTCTCCTCCTCCTGCTCTCAAAACTCCCTGGTCAGTGCCGATGCACAAGTGAGTTTTAGAAGCTCTAGTCTACTGCATGGTTTGAACCTCCCTGCTATTTTCCATACTAACCTGTCTTTACAGCGGGCTAACCTAAAGCCCAGGAAGGTGAAGGGAAAATGTTATTTCCCCTTTCACCCCAAGGAAAGCAAAGGGATTAGGGGAGACCTGAAAGGTGGAAGGAGGGGGCTTCTTGGTCATGATGGCAGGAGCCTGCCTAGGGCCTTTCCAGTGGCCTGGGAGGGGACCCTGGGTGTCTAGGGGATCCTCAAGATGGGTGTGGCCTTTGGGGGGGCGGTTCTTGAACCCACCTTACCATCCTACAGCCCCACTAATCAGACGTGAGCCACTCTGGATCAGGAACTCTGTCATTTCACCTTTGTCTCCCTGCCCTGCTTAAGCCTTGCCCTCTGCCTGTATTTTTCTGTGTATGGAAAGTCATGTGTCACAGTTTTAACAAGTGCTTAGTTTTCAGATTCACTTTTCCTCATGAATTACTTTGACCACCATTTCTTTAGCCCGTGAGGGATGGGGTCGCAGGGATTCTTTCCCTGGCCAAAGTCACAATGAAGCAGAAAATTACCGGGGGGGTTGGGGGCCAGGCTGTTACACCAGACAACCACCCAAGCCTGTTCAGTAGAACTCGGCAAAACAAATGCTTATCTGGGGCATGTAAACTGTACGGTTTCCACATGATTTTCTGCACGAGCTTTATAAAAACCTACAACCAATATTACTTGGCATTCAGTCCTTTCAGAAATATGCCACTGAGACCATCACTGTGACCAATAAATCTCTCTCTCCACCTCTCTGAGTGCAGGCTGGTTTCTTGGGAAACTGCCAGAACAAGGCTTGTGGCAGTGGAGCAGGAGGGAGGCCGGCCCTGCTGAACTCCAAGGTGACTCAGCCTCCACCCATCTCCGGACTTCCTAGACATGGCAGCGCCAGGAAACTCCCATTCAGCTCCCACACAGCCCCCAAAAGACTTTTTTTTTTTTAAGATTTATTTATTTATACATACAAGCTGGGGTACAGGCCAGAGGTGTGGAGTGGCGAGAGG
The DNA here is from genome assembly GCA_004024925.1 of Scalopus aquaticus. Lineage (NCBI taxonomy): Eukaryota > Metazoa > Chordata > Mammalia > Eulipotyphla > Talpidae > Scalopus > Scalopus aquaticus. Next base: position 13,251 of record PVIJ01023321.1, on the reverse strand, counting down.
CTTCACCAGAGACAGAGTGGGGAGCAGAATAGGCAGATCAGAAATACACTGCTGAGGAGAGCAGCGGATGAGGCAAGAGAGGTCTGCCACACCATGTGGGATTCTCTCTGGCTGGGCATCGAACTCACACCGCCTCTGCCAACAGCTCCACAGCTCAGCGCTTAACCGCCGGGCCACCAGGGAGGCCCCCCAAAAGACTTTTAAGAATTTAAAAATGGGGCCTCCTGGTGGCCTAGGGGTTATGTCTCAGCACAATCCCCACTAAGGCCTCAGTGGCCTGAGTTCCATCCCAGGCCAGGGAGCTAGCCCACATAGGGCGCAGCAACCCAAATATGGCTGCAGCAGACCTCTCCTGTCTCGCATGCGGCTCTCCTCAGCAGTGTACGTCAGTAAATAAGCCTGTGCTGCTCCCCAGTCTGCCTCTGGTGAATCCTCTCACCTCCCAGTTTTTCTATACAAAAAAAAAATTTTAAAAATAACTTAAAAATGGTAATACCAATAATACTGTTAGGTTTGTGGCACAGCGTTTAAAAGATGATTGCTTAAGGAGGTGAAGCAAATCCTGCTCATGCTGGGAGGGAAGGCCCCGAGGATCTCTGAATTTGGGGTGTTCCCTGGAATCCCGAATAGTAAATCCTACTAGTTCTCTGATTGTGGGAGAGGCCCCGAAGGTCTAGGGCTCTGGATTTGGGGTGCTCCCGGATCTAGGTGTTAAAGAGTGCCAAGTCCCACAAATGAATATAACTCCGGTACGATGCAAAAACAAGGCAAGCCTTTATTTAGCTAGCTCGAGCTAGGGTCCACTTCTGCCCAGTGTACCGACACAGCGGCCCCGTCGGTCAGGAAGAGGACCCCGAGGACAAAAGGAGCAGGCTTTTTATAGGGTACAGAGCAAGAGGGGAATTTTCCATCCGGGTGGCAGCTCGACCCTCACCCAAGAATGTCTTCAGAGATAAGGTCCCAGAATGTCACCTGCACATGTCCTCAGAGATAGGATTCCGGGACGTCACCCAAGGATGTCCTCAGAGATATAGTTGCGGAATGTTTGGTACACGGAACTGAAACAGGTTAGTTCTCAGAATTTAAAACGTAAGGGCGTGAAACCTCAGGGCACGAAACTTAAGGGTCGTGTGGACTCTAACATTCCCCCCTTTTTGTCTTAGGTAAACTCTTAAGACCACAGTCACAAGTCTGTGTGTTCAGTGGTGTTCAGCTGCTGGTACTGGTGCCGCAGTACCAAGGTCCGGACTACATCAAACTTAGCGCGCACAAAAGCAAGCAAGCGATTAATGATACAAGGGCCAAAGGTGAGCATTAGCATGAGCAGAACAAGGGGTCCAGCTAGTGATATCAGGGTGGCCAGCCAGGGGGAGCTATTTTTTTTTAAAGATTTATTTTTATTTATACATACAAGCTGGGGTACAGGCCAGAGGCGTGGGGCGGCGACAGGGCTCACCAGAGACAGAGCGGGTAGCAGAACAGGCAGATCAGAAATACACTGCTGAGGGGAGCAGCGGGCGAGGCAGGAGAGGTCTGCCGCGCCATGTGGGATTCTCCCCGACTGGGCGTCGAACTCGCGTCGCTGCTGCCGAAAGCTCCACAGCGCAGCACTTAACCGCTGCGCCACCCGGGAGGCCCCAGGGGGAGCTATTAAACCAAGATTCAAACCAGCTCTCATGAGCTTCGCGTTCCTTTTTTTCTTTTAGCTAGCCCTTCCCGTACTTTGGCCATGCTGTCCCTCACTATGCCAGTGTGATCAGCATAGAAGCAGCATTCCTCTCCTAAGGCAGCGCAGAGTCCCCCTTGCTGCATAAATAATAGATCTAATCCCCATCGGTTTTGCAACGCTACTTCTGAAAGGGACGTGAGGGCCTTCTCAAGGCTAGAAATGGAGTTTTCTATTCGCTCCAGATCCTCATCGATGGCCATTCTTAGATGATAGAATTGGCTCTCTTGTCTCTCTAAGGCTGTTCCCCCTATCGCGGCCCCAGTAGTTCCTAGTCTGGGGATGTTCGATTAAGGGCCTCATAGCTGCGGGTCATGAGGTTCCATAGGGGATCCCCTTTCTGGCTGGATGAGGTTAATGTTGAGAGGGCCTGTGCTCAGTGTATGTCCTGGTAGATGTCTCAGTCGGGGGTTTGATCCTGGGTGGGGAGTTAGTAGCCAAGACCTTATTGGGACCTACTGCCTGTGGGAGATCCGCTGGCTCATGTTTGACCTTGATCGTAAACACCCCCCCCGGGTATGCATCCCATACATATTGCTGGATTCCCCACTTAAGACCCGTGAGCCATCTGCGGTCTTTCTTTGCAGAGTCCGTGAACGTTAAGGAAATTTTTCCACAGTCAGGTTTACAGTAAGTCCCACTCCGGTCATGTTTACCGTGGGGAGTAGGTTTTAGGAGTTTAGCCGAGATTAGGTCATTGGTGACTGGGGAGGTCCATTTCCAGGCGCCATCATTGTTAGAGACGCAGGACCAATAATAGCAAAAGTAGTGAGAGGCCCCCCCGCACGTCTGATACCGCGAGGGGTCATGACCAGGACACATAAAGAACCCCCTATAATTAGCCATTTCTGCCACTAGCGCCCCCCTTCCCAAGGTTAGGTCAAGCATCTGAACTTGTAACACGGGCCACCAGGTCCAGGGTGGGTGAAGAGCCGAGGTGCTGTTGACTAGCTCCGCTGCTTCGTTGTAGACTTCCCAGGTTACTTTGACCGGGGTATGGGCCTCATTGCTCAGTGTCCCCCAGCTGGACATGCTCAGGACAAGAAGGAGTAGGCAGAGCATGGCGCGTCAGGCGTACTCTCAATGGGTTGGAGGGGTCAGCCAGTGCCATCCACTGTTCCGGCCGTAGCGAGGTTAGTTCTTGCCCCGTAAGTTGTCGGGCTTGTGTATAATGCACCCAGGCGGCGATCCCGTCCACCTTTAAGGCAAAAGGAGTAGTGAAGATCACCAAGAATGGACCCCTCCATCTGGGTTCCAGAGTCCTGGGTGAGTGTCTCTGGACCCACACCCAGTCTCCAGGTTGGAAGTGATGGGCTGCTTTCCTTGCTATACAGGGCCTTTAGCTGGGGCCATAAGCGTCCCCACACATGCTGTAGGGCCAGCAATTGTAGCCCCAGCGGCTCAGGACCCGGCAGGCCCGGCGTCAGTTCTCGGGAACAACTGGTGGCGCCCTGCCAAATATAATCTCAAAGGGCATGAGGCCCAGCGAATAAGGGGAGTTTCGGGCTCTAAAAATAGCATATGGAAGAAGTGACACCCAGTCTCCACCAGTCTCAAGGCATAATTTAGTCAAGGTCTCTTTAAGGGTCCTGTTCATTCTTTCAACTTGTCCTGAACTCTGGGGATGATAAACACAATGTAATTTCCAATTAGTCCCCAGTTTTGAAACTGAAGTTTGGACTATGTGGGCCACGAAGCTCGGCCCATAATTACCAATTATTTTTGGTACCCCATATCGGGGAATAATCTATTCTAACAGTATCTTACAGACGGTGAGAGCCGTTTCCTTGTGGGTGGGAAAAGCCTCGACCCAAACAGAAAAGGTATCCACCAGAACCAGTAAATACCTGTATCCATACTTGCCCGGTTGAATTTCTGTAAAATCACTTTCTCACATCTCACCTGGAAACTCACCTCTCTGCCATTTCCCTTCCTGTTTTGTAGCTTTACCCGCTTTCATTTGCTGACAGGCCTGACAATTTTCTACTATTTCCTTAGCTACGGTGTGCACTCTGGAGAAGTCCAAATTAGCAGTCTTAAACAGTGTCTTCATTTTGTTGATTCCCAGGTGGGTGGTCCAGTGTACTCTCTCTGCCAGGGTCCGGCCCTGGTCTTCTGGTAGGAGCAGGGCTTTGTTGGATTTCCACCATCCGTCCTCCTGCTGTGCCTCTGGGTATTCGCGGTGGAGCCACTGGATGTCTGAGTCAGAAAACCTGGGGGCTTTTTCAGGGAGTGGTCCCATTCCGGGCTCGGGGAGCGGGGTTGTGGCTACCAGGGTAAGAACTGGCTGTTCCTCCGAGAGGGCCGCTCTTCGGGCTTCCTGATCAGCTTTTTGGTTACCCTGGGCTTCCGGGGTTCGGTATCTCTGGTGGCCTTTGCAATGGACTATGGCTATTTTGGCAGGCCAGTATACAGCTTCCAGCAGTTGTTGAATGAGGGGGGCGTGCTTTATGGGCTTCCCTTCCGAAGTCTGGAAACCCCTTTCAACGTAAATAGCCCCATGCACATGTGCCATCGCAAAGGCATAACGACCATCAGTGTAGACAGTTAATTTTTTGCCTTTCGACAACTGCAGGGCCTTGGTTAGAGCTATCAGTTCTGCTTTTTGGGCCGATGTGTCATCTGGTAGTCTGTGAGCCCTTATCACTGCTTCCCTACTCACCACTGCCGCTCCTGCTCGCCGGCGGCCTTCCACGACCAGGCTGCTTCCGTCCTTGAACCATACATGGTCACTGTCCTTCAGTGGAATGTCGGTCAAATCCGCCCTAACGGAAGCCGCCTGTGCCAAAATGTCCAAACATCTATGAGGAGAAGTAGAGGTAGGGTCTGGAAGAAGAGTGGCAGGGTTTACGGTACTTTCAGTCATGAACACGACTTGTGGCGTGTTCAGGAGCAGCCCTTGGTAGTGAGCTAGGCGGGTATTGCTGATCCACTTACCCGGTGGTTGGCGCAGTACTCCCTCAATACTATGGGACGTAATCACCTCGAGTCTTTGTCCCAAGGTCAGCTTGTCAGAATCTCTGATCATCACGGCTACGGCTGCTATGGTGCGTAGACAGGAAGGCCATCCAGCTGCCATGGGATCCAACCGCTTTGAAAGATACGCCACTGGCCTTTTCCACAGGCCCAGGGACTGCGCCAGAACCCCTTTTGCTATGCCGCGGTGCTCCGTGACAAATAAGATGAATGGTTTGGTGGGGTCGGGCAAGGCTAAGGCGGGGCAGAAAGCAGGGCTAGTCTGAGGGCCTCAAACGCTTGCTCCTGTTTATCAGTCCATTCAAAGGGACTGTTATCTCGTCCCTTGGTCAGGTCATACAGGGGTTGAGCCATTTCAGCAAACCCCAGAATCCACAATCTGCATTATCCCACTGATCCAAGGAATTTTCGTACCTGACGTCTGCTGGTGGGTCGGGGGATACTTAGAATGGCCTTGGTCATGGCTGGAGTCAGCCAGTGTTGGCCTTGTTTGAGGCGATATCCTAGGTAGGTGACCTCAGATTTACAGAGCTGGGCCTTTTTAGCACTTGCCCGGTATCCCAATTGTCCCAAAAGTTGTAATAGTTCTTTTGTGGCCGTCCGGCAGGAGTCCAGATCGGCAGTGGCCAAAAGTATATCATCCACATATTGTAAAAGAGTGACATGGGGCCTGGCAGCCCGATATGGTGCTAGGTCACGGGCGAGGGCCTCATTGACAGTGTGGGGGAATTTTTAAACCCCTGAGGAAGTTGTGTCCAAGTTAATTGCTCATTTATTCCATTTTCGTCCTGCCATTCAAAGGCAACGATCTCCTGGCTCTTAGGGGCTAAAGGTATGGAGAAAAAGGCATCCTCAGGTCCGGGACTGTATACCACTGATGACGTGGCGGGAAGAGGCTAAGGAGGGTGTATGGGTTTGGAACCGTGGGGTGGATGTCCACTACTCTAGCATTTACCTCCCGAAGATCTTGTACTGGGCGGTAGTCTGAAGAATTAGGTTTCTTTACGGGGAAGAGCGGGGTGTTCCAAGGGGACCTACAGGGTCGTAGGATTCCCTGATTTCTCAGACGAGCCAGGTGCGGTGCAATACCTTGGCGGGCGGCCAGGGGCATTGGGTATTGCTCAATGCGCACCAGGTCTGCACCTGGCTTTAACTCAACAAATATAGCGGCTTGATGGCTAGCAAATCCTGGTCCCCCGGTTTCTGCCCAAGCCTCAGGGAATTCTTTCAGCCATGAATCTATGTCTTGGGCCACTGGAGGTTCAGTGTACAGTCTATGTTCATCCACTTCATCCACTAAGGCTAACGTCAGGCTCTGTGCCAGCGGCCCGCTACCCACCGGGGACCCATCCCAGGCACATACATGGACTCCTTGTGGGTGAAAGTGATGGTCACTCCTACCTTGGTCAGGAGGTCTCGCCCAAGTAGAGGGGCTGGGCAGCCAGGGAGAACCATGAAGGAGTGTTTGACAGTCCCTTGGGCCAAGTCCACGCACCGTTCAGTGGTCCATCCGCATAGCTGGGCGCCAGTGGCCCCTTGTACTATGGTGGTCCTACGCTCTCCGGAGTTGTGAGTCAGCACAGAATAGTGAGCTCCAGTGTCCACTAGGAAGTTCACAGGTTTCCCCTCCACGGTCAATGTTACCCTGGGCTCGGGGAGGGGATCCGAGCCCCGTCCCTCCTAGTCGCTGTCTTCAGTGTTGATGTGGAGCACTTTAGCCTCCTTTTTCTCCGGGGGTTCGGGTTTGTTTGGGCACTCCCTAGCCCAGTGTCCATACTTCTTACACCTAGCACATTGGTTCCTATCCAGTCTAGCCCGGAATGGTCTTCCCTGTGACTGCCTATAAGCTGAGGGCGGAGTGGGGGCCTTTACCGACCGCTGCCATGAGTATGCGGGCCATCTGGCGATTAGCCTTCCGTTGTTCGGCCACCCGCAGCCGGCGCTCATCCTCCCTAATTTTGTCTTCTCTCTCTCTCTGTTCCATTCTCAACCTTTCCTGCCTTTCTTCCTCAGTCTCTCTGTTGTTGTATACTTTTTCAGCTATTCTGAGCAATTCCTGAACCGGTCTCTCTTGCAGTCGCTCCAACTTTTGGAGTTTCTTTTTGATATCCGAGGCGGCCTGGTTAACGAAGGCCAAGGTGACTGCTGCCTGGCTTTCCTGTGCCTCGGGATCAAGGGAACTATACTGCCTGAAGGCTTCCATGATGCGCTCCAGGAACGCAGCTGGGCTCTCTGTGGTTCCCTGTCTAACATCCCCTATTTTGGCCAGATTAGTAGATTTGCGGGCAACCGCCCGGAGACCAGCCATCAGAGTCTGGCGGTAGACCCGGAGCCGCTCCTTACCTTCAGCAGTGTGTAGTCCCAGTTTGGGCGGCGCATCGGGAATGTTTCGTCAACAACGTGGGGGTCCATGGTGGGCCGTCCATCAACACCTCGGACCTGTTTCCTAGCTTCCCCCCCATATTCTGTCCCTCTCTTCCGTGGTAAGGAGGATTTGCATGAGCTGTAGGCAGTCATCCCATGTAGGTTGGTGGGTGAAGAGGATAGACTCAAACAAGGAAATTAGGCCCCTGGGGTTTTCGGAGAAGGGCGGGTTTTGATGTTTCCAATTGTAGAGATCAGAGGTCGAGAACAGCCAATATTGCATAAGCTGCTGCCCATCCTCATCCAAGGGACCAACCGCACGCAGCAGCCCGTTCCCGACCCCGCGTCCGGGAGCTAGGACCCGGGGAGGGGCCAGAGGTCGGGCCTACAGAGGAGTCTGGGGAGGCGGGGAAAATCGGAGCGGACCTTCCCGGGAAACACCGTCTGGGAAACACCTTCGACACCCAGTCGATAGGGTGGCGGTCGATAGGGTGGTGGGGCAGTGGGAAGATCGAAATCATCATCAAGGGCCCGAGGCGGGGGTGGAGTCAGGCAGGACCCCAGGCTTGAGGTCTCATGTCTGTGAGACCTCCCGGGGGGCCTCCTGGGCCACCAAAATCTTGCCAAGGTAGTGGTCTGGAATAAAAGGGCGCAACCACTGAGGGGGGACAAACGTCAAGTCTTCCCACACAAGGATGTAGGGGACCTGGTCAGGGTGTTGGGACATTACCACTTTCTTAACCTGTTGGATCAGAGGCAGATCCAGAGAGCTGCCCGGGGCCAATTAAGACCTGGAAAAGAAGGCCACTCCGAGGAGCAGAAAGTTATGAAAAGCCGTTTTCGGATCTCAAAGCTGAGGTTGTGTGCCCGCACGCGGACATCAGAAAAATGATCAATCATCAGCGACAAGGGGGTGCTTTTGTTAAAGTATGGATACAGGTTCCAAATCACGACTGAGGCAGGTTCGATGCAAACAGCAAAGCGGTGGTTTACTTGCTAGCTCAAGCTAGGGTCCAAATCAGCCCGGTAGGCAAAATGAGGACCCCAAGTACAGAAATGGGTCAGCTTATAAAGGCATTTTCACGGGCAAACTGAGGCTATGACAGGACGTAGGGCAGGGGGTTACACATTCTTGAGGAACAGATGGTCAGTGCTGTTATCTCACGAGTTCCTGGAGTTTTACAGAGTTCTTGTCTCAGGTAAAGGGGAAGGTCTATCTTTTAGGTTTACAGACACGAATTCCCTCTGCCCCGGGCTGAGGAGGTTTTATCTTTAAGTTGCAGGCTTTTCGGCTGCTGGTGGTCATTTCTGTCAGTTTTGGCCATTTTGACATTTTAACATTCTAACTTTTACACTTTGACCCTGACCCATTGTGGCCGCTTATAATCCTGTGTAATGAAGAAAGAGGGGAACACCGACACAGACAAACAAGAGACTAGACAAACGCGAGACAACACAAGCCGGCTGGTTCACTAGATAGGTACCTAAAAGACGTTACCAGAATTTCCAAGGGACCGGGGTTCCGCGTCGGTCCAGAAATCTCTCCGGATTCCGCGTGGGAGGAGGACACCCAAAAATATGTGTCGCTTCTGTCCAGACGTCTCCTGACTCCCCTCCCTACAAAGGCCGGCCAAAGAGCATGAGGAAGGCGTGCCACGAACGGAATGATCGGATGAGCCCCCAAATGTTAGAGTGCCGAGTCCCACAAACGAATATAACTCTGGTTCGATGCAAAAACAAGGCAAGCCTTTATTTAGCTAGCTCGAGCTAGGGTCCACTTCTGCCCGGTGTACCGACACAGCGGCCCCGTCGGTCAGGAAGCGACCCCGAGGACACAAGGAGCAGGCTTTTTACAGGGTACAGAGCCAGAGGGGAATTTTCCATCCGGGTGGCAGCTCGACCCTCACCCAAGAATGTCTTCAGAGATAAGGTCCCAGAATGTCACCCGCGCGTGTCCTCAGAGATGGGATTCGGGGACGTCACCCAAGGATGTCCTCAAACATAGTTCCGGAATGTTTGGTAGGCGGAACCGAAACTTAGGTTAGTGCTCAGAATTTAAAACAAAAGGGCGCGAAACTTAAAGGTCGTGTGGACTCTAACATAGGGGTGGCTGCCCTCCCCCCCAGGCCTCAGAGGTTTACTGTTGGACAAAATATTCCCCTCACCCTAATCTGCTTCCAAACCCCTCTTGTCTGTCCCCGAACGACTTTTTCTCCTGCACTCACGTTTTAGGCTCCTGGGCTGGCCTGGGGGCTTTTTCTTTCCGTAAACAGCTTGTCGCGGCGACCGAGGAAACGTTTAGAAAAACGAAATCGACTGAGCAGAAACCTGACGCGTCCGGGGCGGGGCCAGAGAGGATGGCAGGTCGCCCGCCCGCAGCCCCGGCCGGAAGGAAGCCAGCTATTTTTCTGACAGGAAGGCGGGATCGGGCGCTCTGAGCAGGGAGGAGGGGGCGGCACTAGGTTTCTGCTTCGCCAACTGCTGGGCTGTACCTCCCGCCAGTCGGGAAACTGCGCACCGCCCGGGACCCCGGATTCCGCGGTGGCCCCGAGGGCTGGGGCCCTGGAAGCCGCTTCTTTTAAGCACATTCCGGGGCCTGCGAGAGGGAACCGAGGCCTCCAGCCAGTTACAGACCCGAAAACACGGCCCCAGACTCCAGCCGCCCGGGACGCCCTGTGGGAATGGGGCTCCCAGCCCGAAGGGGAAGCGACCAGCAGGATCCGGGAAAGCCGCGGGGTCTCCTTCCTTCGGGAGTGACATGATTCAGACCCGCTGAGGCGCCCACCAGGGCCGGGCTTGCCTGAAACAGGGACAACAGGCACTTGCCCGCCGACACAATGGCGGGCAGCGCGGGCTTCGCCCCCTACCGGACTGTGCAGGTGCCCGCGCCCTCCCGAGCTGCCCGCGGCTCGCCGAGAGAGGGAGCGCTGAAGAAAGGAGAACAGGGAGGGGAAAACATAAAGGGGAGGTAAATGTTCCTTATTCATAAATATATGGGCTGTTAAAATATATTTCATGCAATCAATGAATTTTTTTAAATTGTTCAAATAATAATGTTTTAGCAAAACCAATGTATTATCGTTGCTAACCTTTCTTTTCCCCCTGTCTAGTGTGTCACTTTTGTACATTTCCAGGCCTCTTGCCTTAATCCTCTCTAAACACATAAACGTGCAGTTGCTATTGGTGCAGCCAAACCGCTTGAGCGCAAGTGAAAGGTAAAGAAATCTTAAATACAAGCAAGTCTGCCTCTTAGGAAGAAGAACAACATGGGTTGGATTTTGACATAACCAAAGCACACATTTCAAAGAGGATAATATATATTTTTAAAGATTTACTTGTTGGGCCTCCCTGGTGGCGCAAAGGGTTAAGCGCAGCACTATGAAGCTCTCAAGAGCCACTGCAGCTTGAATTTGATACCCGGCCAGGGAGATCCCACATGGCCCAGCAGACCTCTCCTGCCTCACCCACTGCTCCCCTCGCCAGTGTTCAGTCGATCTGCCTGTTCTGCTTCCCACTCTGTCTCTGGTGAATCCTCTGGGATCCATTTGCCCCTACAAAAAGTAAAAGAAATTCAGAACAAGTCTGAAGAATGATACTGACTTTCTGATCTAAGGAAATTTCCAGCAGCAGAGTCTGTGAGGCCACCCCATCCATCTGGGGGATGTTCCCTCCTGCTGGGGCACAGAGGACCTACACTCCCATGTCTGAGGCACAAAGAGGCTTCAGGCCAAAGTGGCAGCTGTTTTTTCTCTGCTCCAGTGCAGGTTGGAGCAGCAGCAGGGAGCTGAGGAAACAAAAAGGCCTAGAAAGGAAGCAGGAAAAAGAAGGCCCAAAGCCCCCACACTCCTCTTCTTTGTAGTGGACAGGGTGGGCCTGGGCAGGGCTGAGGGCCATAAGCTGGGCTGCTCCTGGCAGTTCCTCTGCTGCCCTTAAGCTGGGAGGAAACTGTGAAACAGACCCTGTGAAAGCAGACTTCTCACCTTCCATTCTGACTGGTTGGCCAGATTCATCTGGGAATATTAAAACAAACAGATAATTCTGGTTTTGAATCAGACTCTGGCTTCAGGAGATCCTGCCACTCTCCCCATTCCTTCAGGGCTTGGGGACTCTGGCAGTCAGGCTCAGCAGGCCCCTCTGTCCTGGATGCCCCCACCTGCCCCCAGCCCCACTCCTTGTCTCCACTTCCTCATCCTTTCCCCTTCTCCCAACCTGGCCCTGAATTTCCCTGGCCATCTTTAAAGACCTTTTGCTGAGCGTAATTTTCTACAAGTTTCAGGGAAAAGAACAAAGATCACTGAGAACACCGCAGGATACCTGTGGCTCCCACCTTAGACCCCAGTCCCATCCTACATGCCCCCCCCAAGCCTCTCACCCGGCCCTGCACACAACAGCTGGTGTTATGTGCACATGGGCTTTACCTCAGGAGGTGGGACAAAGATATCTGTTGAGTAGTGGGCAGATCTCTGCCCACCCCCCAAATTAGGACTGCTTTGGAGAGGAGGGTGAGATAGGGGAACCCCTGACTCCAAGTCTGCTGACCACTCCTACAAAAGGGACTCTGAGCAGTGGTCAGGACAAGTCCCTTTCCTCCTGGGACAACGCAGGAACAGCAGAGCCACCGGGTGGATGTCGAATTCTGTCACAGAATATCAATATAGCAAAATCCGTATGTCCCATTTCTAACCATGTGATGGTGCAGATACAGCCAACATCAGACAACTGAAATCCTTGTCAGCTGAGATCACTCCCTTGGCTGTAGACTTTAAGGAGCTGTAGATAGAAAGAACCACTCTGCTTGGCCTGGGAAGACCCTCTCATCCAGCAGGGCAGTGAGGCCATTTCCGGGGAGAAAAGTAGAATCTCCTTGGGTCCCTTGAGTTTTAAATTTAACCACTGATTATGCAGATGTTGACTCCATCTTTGAACACCTGAGGACTAATCTGCTTTTCATCGTAATTGTAGAATCTATAAACTCTTCCTGAAGCAAGAAACAAGGGACTGACCTGACCCGTCACCCCACCTCCTGGCTCAAAAATCATTAGAGATTTTAAAGCAAAAAAATCCATGGCTGGGTAAACAGTGAACTCTCCATTTCCGCAAATGTTTCAGATTTCCAACTTGCCTAGCTCCCACCCAGTTTAAACATTCCGAAAGCTTTATTTTCCTTGTGTTGATTTCGAAATAATTTGTATTATTACATTGGGTGTGTCACCTCAAGTCATTGTGGAATTCAGGCAAGTGTTGAAATGCGTGGCTGTGCACCGGGTCGCTGCCATCACCACCTTAAACACCTGCCTACACTGACTCCACGCAGCCCCCTCACCTCTCCTGCTCCATGCTAGGGCTCCCACTGCAGGCAGGAAGGAGCCTTTGCGCGGCTCCCTGTGGGCCCTCAGGTCCAGCTGCCATGGGCACATCTCACACAGTGACCTTACGTTGTGAATAAGAACATATCTTCCTCATCCCAGAGAACTCACCAGTTCTCCCTCCATGAACAGATTGAAAGCGCAGCCCCTCCCCATCTGGGGTGCCCTGGACTCCAGCCTCCCCACCATTCTCAATCAGACTCAACCTTGTCTCTACTCACATGCACCTCTGGACTCTGTGAGGCTGTCTCAGGGCACCCACGTTGCTAGGACCCCCGCTGCACCCATCCCTGGGCCCCACAGGACTGTCCTCACATTCAGGTCTCTGCCCAAGTGCCCCGTCATCACAACCTCATCTGTGTCCCACAAACTTTCTGAAAATATGCCCTGCCACGCCCTCACCAGTCTGTAACCCGGGGCATGCTCCCCCGGAGAATCAATGGTCACTGATCAGAATAATGTTTTTTAGTGTTGTCTGCTTGTCTCCTTGAAATACAGGCTCTTTAAAGCAGGGGCCTTATCGTATGGCCACTCCTTGTAGCCCCAGCACCCAGCGCAGACCCAGTAATGCGCGGATGCTCACTAAATATGGTGGACTGAATGAATGTAAGTCATATAATGCTTTGGAGAACCGATTTGACATGTGTGATGAGCCTTTTAAAAGTTCAACCAATATTCAACTGTTCTAGTAATTTCTATTCAAGAAATCTATAGTTTTAAGACAAACTATAGATGGATACTTGGACAACAGGCTATTAATTACTCATTAATTATAATAATAAAAACATACAGAGGAATAGTTATATGCTTGTTAAAAAA
>PVIJ01023320.1:0-14448 GCA_004024925.1 Scalopus aquaticus | reverse complement strand
AGGCTGCTCCGTTTATTGCCCCAACAGTGGGGTTTTTTATACCATAAAATTGGCTAGCAGGCATAGTTTCTAAAGATAATGATTGACTACAAAAATGAGGTAAAAATAACAGGATACATATTTTTGTTAAGCACATGATTGATTACATTTTGTTTACAATCAGGTGGTTTCTGGGGAAAATATTTTTTGCTTAAGGTAATTTTTCTAAGGTATGAGGTATAAACATAATGATTAACCTTTGCCCTGAGCCTGGAGCCTAAAAGGCAATAGCGTAATGTCCTTTTTGCCTGGAAACCAGAATCTGATCCAAGGAACCATCTTATTCCTACTCCCTGAAGTGGTTAATCACAGAAGCCATCTTATGCTGATTCCCAGAAGCATGCAAGGGAATGTAAGGGGAGGGGGAGTAAATGTTTTTGTACAGGACACCAACCCGTGATCAGGCAAGAATGTACTTATCGAAGGAACAGCTCGGCACCTGGACCCAATCATGGGGTCTTAGGCAATGGAGAGGTTAGGTATGCAGGCATATCTTAAGAAAGTTATAGGTCTAACTTAGAAAATATTTGTGAGTTAAAGTAGTTACGGGAAGAGATGTCGCCTCTTGGCTACCTAAGGAACTCTTCCTTGAAGGTCCTAGCTCCGTGCTGCGGCCTCAGGCAACTCGGGCGGGCCAGGGCGCGGCAGGTTACATACTGTATAATTCCATTTATATAACACTCTTAGAATGACAAAACCATAAAAAAGGAGACTAGATTCATTATAAAAAGGCAAAGAGAAGGCTCTTTGTGGGGAGGGGGTCGTTTTGTATCCTGCGTGTATCCACCTGGCTGTGATACTGTACTATAGTTTCCTAAGAAGTTACCATTGGGGGAAATAGGGCCAAGGGTACACCAGATGTCTCTGCATTATTTCTTACAACTACATGAGAATTGACAATTATTTCAAAATAAAGACTTTAATTTTAGTTTAAGAAGAAAAGGACTGGCTGGTCATTACTGCAAGATTATGAATTGTTCACCACTGATGGCAAGAAGGTGGGTGATGATTACGTGGAAAGGAATCTGTGAGTGAGGCACTGAATGAAACGAAAGAAGAGCTACATGGAGAGGGAAATGGCTTGGGAGCCACCTTGGCCAGAGTTGTCTTCTGTCATAAGAGAAAGAAAACAGAGGACCAGTCAAGCAAAAAGATCTTCTAAAGGCTCCTCTCATTATGTTTTGGTTCCAAAACGTTCCCAAGGACCTCTCATCTCTGTGGATACCAACCTGGCCATTGTCCAGTGATACCCTCAAAAGGAAGCCAAGGCAGGGCAGAGTACAGCATGACTGGGACAACTAATAGAGAGGCTGAGGAACCAGGAGTCAGAGATCAGACTTTTAGGCTTCAAAGCCAGTGAACATCTGTTATTTGGCATAAAAGACATGAAGGGGGAAAAAGAGTAGAGATAAAGGCTTCGATTCTTGGATACCAGAAGCTTGAGCACTCTTCAGTGAAAAGTAAAACACACATTGGCAGAAAGGGTGGAACTAAGGCCAAGGTGCTTTTATTTGAATAGATTTCAAAAATGAGGAGAATTTACCTTTTGTCTATTCTGGCATCCTTATCCCCAAGAACCTACCAGCTAATGACCTGTATTCCACTACTAGAGAAATAAAAGCCTATTTTCACACCATACACAAATGTTCATAGCCACATTATACATAGTTGCTAAATCTCATTCAGCTGATGAAAGAATAAAAGCACAGTATATGCACACAATGGAATATTATTCAACAATAAAAAGAAATGAAGTACTGATTCACGTTGTAGCATGGATGAACCTAAAAGGCATTATGCTAATTGAAATAAGCCCATCACAGAAGGTCACATAGTTTATGAGGACACTTATATGAAATATCTGGAGTAGGCAAATCCAGAGAAAGTAGTAAGTAGCTTAGTGGTTGCCTAGGGGTAAAGGGTTTGGGGGTGGGAAGCAGGGAATGAGAAGTGACCCCCCAATGGGTTCTGGTTTCCCTCTAGAGTGATGAAAATGTTCCAAAAGTGACTGGGCTGATGGCTGCATAACACTATGCATTTAAAAACCATTAAATTGTGTATTTTAAATGGGTGAGTAATATGTCAGGTGAATTAAATCTCAACAAAGGTGTTAATCAAAAAAAAAAGACAAAGACACGGAAGAAAGGAATAGAAAGAGAGTAAGGGAGAGAGAATGAAAAAAAGAACCTACCAGGCTGAAAAATCTTGTAGTAGGGACTATAGGCCACATTTAATCCACCAAGCTTCACTGATATTTCATAACGTCCAGCCCTGCGCACAGTGAAGGCCACCTTGACCACATTGGAACTGGGCTCCTGTAGGACTTCCTGCGTCACTGGAATTTCCACTGCTAGCTCCACATGAGAAATGTGCACTCGCAGTCCCACAGGCCGGTGCGCAGGGAAAGGCTGCCCATTCTTGTAGAATAACTGCAGTGGGGGAAGGGGTACTCAGCAGTGAGCAGGGGGAGAAAGTCACCTCTAGTCTAACTCAAGAGAGTAGAGAAAGAGAAGATAGCTGGCAAATTCCAGTACCCATCTGCTCCTACAGTCCTGCTCACAGAGAGAACAAATTCTCTCAGCACTTCTAAGAAAACCATTAAATCTCAAGGTTTCAATGAAAACCACTAAACCTGTTCCAAGAACAGGGATAATTTCATCTTGACATTTCTGAACCACAAATGCTGCCTCCCCTGTCTTTCCAGCCCGTTTTATTATATTATATTGCTAATCCAATGCAAAGTTAAGTCATCCGGCACCACTGGCACCAAGTGAACACACACAGACAGTCAGCCTAAGGGTGGTTCAGGACATCAAGTCAAGCAGAATGCTGCAGTGGTAGTCACTCCAGGAGGGTGGCAAACTTTTTCTGCAAAGGACCAGAGAGTATATTTTATTTGGCTTTGTGGGCCATAAGCGACTACTCAACTGTGATTAACTACTCATGTGCAGTCTACACAGGATGATGAATGGGTGTGACTGTTCCACTTAAACTACATTTACAGAAGCAAGGAGTAGGCCTGACTTGGCCCTCAGGTCAAAGTTTGCCAACCCTCCCCCACCCTTGCCCCCCACCATCTACAAAACTATTCTCTTCAGTAATACATATGTATTTTATTTTGAAGAGGTAACATTAAGCTTTATACATTTTCAAAGCTAAGCACCTATTAAAACAAAATTCATGATTCTTCAGATATTAACAATTGCCAAGTTCCTGGGAGGGGTTGAAAAACAAGGGAAAATAATAACATTCTAGGGCCAGCACCAACAACAGAATGAACTGGGCTCTGCAAAGCAAGTGACTCAGAAAACCCAATGGATATGGAGACAGAAACATTCCCTTACATGCACTCGGAAGGCCATGCTGTGGCCCACCTCATAGGGGTCCTTCCAATCCCAGGACACTTTGCAAGATCGGGGATCCAGGTAATTTCCCCGCACGTAGTCATAAATAGTCCGGTCCCCTCGGCGTTCACGGTCCTCATTCTGGAGGAAGCTGACTACACGTGCGGCAAGCTCAAAGAGGAACTTAATTGTGAAGAAGAATGCAACCACAGACACTGTGATTCCACCTATGCAAAAGAGAGAACACACATACCACCTGCCAGTTACACATTACAGCTTCTCATTACAGACCATCTCTCAAAGATTAATGGGAGAAAGGACGAGAGAGCAAGACTTCCTAAGACACACTGTGCTGGGTCAAAACCTCTGTGGGTGAAAAGAGGCTCTTCTATTCCATGGTCAGGAACTACATTCCTCAGGCCAAACCCCACCCACCACCTGTTTTTGTAAATAAAGTTCACTGGAACACAGTCCTACCCACTCATTTCCATACTGTCTAGAATTGATTTTGTCTGAAACTGACAGTGTTCAGCAGTTGTGACAGAGACTGTATGGCTTGGGAAGTCAAAAATAATTACTCTCTGGCCCCTTACAGAAAAGTCTGCCAATCCTTGTTCTCTACTATAGGTCACATATTATGTCTGCCTCCACCTTCCTTCCTACACTGGGCCCTCACAGAAGTGGTAAAATGAATGTACATTCTACACTCTCCATTTGGAAACCTTGCCCTCCCTTGTCCACTTGGCAAAAGCTGCTCCCAATCCCCACCAGTTATGGTTTCCCTCTTCCAGGCTTCCTCAAAGTACTATATATTTACCTTTTACAACTTTTCTCCCTCCTTGACCAACTCCTCCTTCATATCATGAACTCCTTGAAGGCAGATTTTTGCCCTATTTGACTTTGACTGGGCGTGAAACAATGTCTGACACTGACTACAAATTATTCGGTAAATATTTCCCAAATGAATGAATTTCAACGAATGCCAATTCTGTGAAGATACATTCTGGCATGAGTAGAAAAATGTCTATTTTCCAGGAGAAAGGGAACAGACAGGAGGCAAAAAGGACGTAAACCACCCTAGCAAAAAGATAATGAGAAGAGTTCTTTCCATAACATACCAATAACGTAAAACATCAGGTCCCTTCAACACCCACAGACAGCCAAGGATCACAGCTGGAACTGCAAAAGAAAACTTGTTTAGTCTTTTCTCCAACTCTTCCTTGTAGACATCTCAGAGAGAGACAAAGTAGAGTGTATGGCTTGAGTGAACTGTCTTAAGCCTTACTGTCCCTTCCCCTTGCTTGAGCTTGACCTCTGACATATTTCAGAGAAACAGACTCCATCATTCCCTTGAAGATTTCCAATCTACTGACCACCCTAGGAATACCACAAACAGTCACTTGCTTTATTGTTAATTACAAAATGCAGTGACATGGCTTTCATCTTCTTAGACCCAGGGCCCCAAGACAGTTTCCCTTCCCCAAGCAAAGTGCGCTAATTAACACAAGCCAAGAGGATAATGGAGTCACTTTTCCCTTATATTTGCCTTCTGGAAGTAATTCATCTAAGTAGAAATAGTTATGTAAAATGTGGATTTTAAAAAACAAGTATTATCATCACATTGACAATATGTAATTAAAATGAACCCTGCATAATCCCAATAATAAGCAGTGGGCAAATAAGAGAAGTCATTTATGCTGTTTCCAATCAGACAAACTAATGGGCCCTGTGGAAGATGAACTCAGCAGAAAGGCCAATGAGAAGAACAAAAGGAAGAGACTATACTTCCCATTCTAAGTGATGTCTTAGTCCAGAACAATTCAAACATGGACTAGAGTCTGAGGGAAAACCTTCTGGTTAGTAAACCTGTTTCCATGATAAAACGTTTCAATCTTCATTACTCATTTGAACTATCCAAGGTATTGCCAAGGACAAAAGCAATGTACACTGACATTTGTATCTTATCACTGAGTTTTAACCTCAGTAAGGTAAAAGGTAGTATATACTCAGTAAAGGTAGTATATACTCTCTGTCCTACAATGCACTGAATTCATCCTTTCTTTTCAAATCAGTATATATTAAGGTCACCAATGTTAGCTCAGTCCAGCATGTTTTATCACACTAGACTATTACGTAGAGACAAGACAGCTCAGATTTGAGAGGGAACAGAATAAATGTTTTGGTTTTGTAGGATGGGATTTTATGTTTGATTATGCTGGAAAAGTTTAAGCAAAAGATAGAAAATGGCAATTAGTTCCGTTGATAATAATATGCCCAATGAAATCCAGACAGAGGAGGCAATTTAAGGAATGACTGTGTCAAGTATTACAGAAATCCCTATTTAAACTGGTGTCTGAAGTCCTACCAGAAAAAAAATCCACACATAGAACATAGCATTGTCAATATACATGGACTAAGCTGTTCCCAAAAGGGACTATTATAAAGAAACTATAATCAGACCCAAAATTTGGAATCACAACTACTGACCCTCATTCCAGAAAGAGTATCCCATCTCCCATTATACTATGCTGAAAGCTGCTACCAACTCTCAAAAAGCATCTGTGTGTACCTTACACGATGTGCTAAATGACTGGGTAACCAAAAGCACTCCCTCAGTTGGATACCACCCATCTGATCCTGGATGTGAAGCTTCTGATCCTCAGCGAATTTACAACACTCAGACAAAAAGAAAATGAAGTACACGTGACCAGTGTTACAGGACTTGTGGTCTCAAGTATCTTGCTCCTTGGAGAGATAAGCAATGCCAAATTTATGACACATGCCGTGAGGGCTAAGAAAATTCGTAAGCTCTACCTCTGATAATTACAACTTCTCTGTGAGAGTGAGCTGGTAAGCAGCAAGTCAGAAGCTTAGCGACCGTCCCAGGGCTTCAACAAACTATGTGACCGGTCTAGATTTCAAAATTCTCATCCCATTTAGTCTGACTGGACTCCCTGAAATCTTCCCTGATCCTCTACGTAAAATCCCTTCCCTTGTCTGAACTCCTACACTTCTTTATCATTTTTCTTACAGCACTTACATTTTCTTTAATTTGAGTCCCTTGTTTGCTTTATCTTCCATTTCAGAGTTGTCAATAAAATGAGCCAAAAGCCTGGTCTTAAAAACACTCTACAGCATTCAATTATATATAATATGCAACAAATTAACTTATTTTTAATTTTATTAATTGGCATTAAATATGAATAAAATGCTGAATGGACAGGGTTAAATGTTCTTTTCTTTATCCAGAAGCCTAAAGATCAGGAATTTTCCCAATAGGACCTTCTCTTTAGAGATTGTTTTTAAAAACTTCTCTAATTGACAGTATATTCACTTGAGCCAGGGGTTATAAGCTCTTCATACCAAAAGGTTCCAACAGACTTCACTTCTACAAGAACATGCCAAAGACACACTTCCACAGCACTGGGTTCTGAGGCATGCCATGGCTTCTAGCCTTATGGTCCTAGCTTGAGCATTATTTTTCTTCAACAGTCTATCACACTTGCCATTTTTTTGTTGCTCACACTTCTCCTTCATAAAAATTATTTTGGAATTCTTCCCAGGTCTAACTCAAGCAGAAGAAAGTAGTAAGTTAAGTCTCCATCACACTATTTCATACAATTCAGTCACTTGAGTAGTTTGTTTCAAGGTCATCTCTTTAGTGTCCCTGCCTTAGACAATTTGTGACACTCTCATTTGACAAATTGTGACACTCTCAGCTAGCAGAATCATGGTAGTAAATTAGTAACTCATAACCCCCTTATTAAGCCACTTACCACTGGTCAAATACAGCATTTTGAGCTATACATATGTTAGCCTCAGTAACTGTGCCTACAGCAACTTGGTGATATACGTACTATTTTACAGATTTAAAAAAAAAAAGCTGGGCTTAGAAAAGTTAATTTGCTGACCATCTCCCAGTTGTCTAAGTGACAGAGCTGAGACTCAAGCTCATGTCTAATTCTGAAATCCAGTTCTTAACCAGATACAATTTTGACTTGTGAAAAAGAATTGGGAAGAGAAAATATTTAAGAAAGCAGTTAAAAGAAAATATGAAAAACATTACCCAATCTTACTGTGAGGAGTCTCACCATGAGGCTAAAATTAGAAAGATAAACACTTACAGCCCTTTTTTAATCTTTTGAAATAAAAAATTAAGCATGACAAAGGAAAATGGAATGCAGTGCCAATTATCTAATGCACAAATAGCACTTGCTTACTAATAGATCCTGGAATTGCCTAATCCTACCGCACTTGGCTCAAATTCCCCACAAAAGTCCGGGAAGGAGGAAATACTTAAAAATACCTGTATAAAGGGAGTGTCAGATGGCTAACTGATATATATGTACATACATATATATCCTCTTGTATAAATATATACACACATGCTCTTTGCTTTTATTGGAGTATAGAGGTTTATAATCACGATATCAAATAAAGATTAGCCCTACCATTGAAGACCACGTGTGAAAAAGTCATTTCCCAGAAATGGAGAACTGATTTCTTCATATTCAAAGTTGCCCTGCTGGGAGGGGTGGACCTGAGGGGCAAAGTCAATTTTAACTGTAAATGCACCTGACCAGCTATTTCTTGCTGAGAAGGCTTAGCAACTAGTCACTGAGTCCACGTTCTGCATCCCAATAACAAGTGAATCTTAACTAGTCGATGGCCTTACCTTTAAACGAGGGCCCATGTTCTGATAAGCCAGTGGAACACTCCTATTGGGCAGAGCAGGTAATTCTGGCCGCTTTTACCTTGTCTTCCAAATTCCACATGAAAGAAAATAGCTGCAAGGTCAACAGAAAGTGTCTGTCCATCAGACCTTTACTGAGGGTGTGTCACATAAGCAGGATAGTCAATGTTTCTGGAACAGACTGGATGAGTTCCAGGGTGGAGAAATACAGCCCCAAAATATATCATCCCTGGACCTCTTTCAAGTACAGGGGCCAATCAATTGCCAAACGATGCATCTGTTCTGCTGTCCCAGGATCCTACCCTACAAGAAGAAAGTGTCAGTGGAAAAGGCTTTATTTCTGAAAAAGAATCTGCAGAACAGGCAGTAGAAACCCTGGGACACTAATGATAACAACCCAGGACTGGTAACTGCTGACCAAGTTGACTCAATTACAACTCCACAGTTTCCCTGAGGCCACACTCCACCATCACAAGTCAGGCAGTAACCTCACTGCCTAACTGTGCCACTCTCCAAAAAGAAGCCCCAGAACTTCAGTTGATCCAAATCCTCAAAAGGAGCACACTAGAGCACAGATTTAAAGATAAAGTGTGAGGCATCTCTGGTGGCGCAGGGGTTAAAGTCTCAGGCTATCAAGTTACTGCCAGCCACTGAGGCATGAGTTCGATCCCTGGCCAGGGAGCTAACCCTCCCTGGCACAGCAGACCTGGTGCAGCAGACTTCTTCAGTCTCTCCTGAAGGGACTGCTCCCTTTGGCAGTGTATTTCAGTACTGTTCTGCTGCCCATTCTGTCTGGTGAATCCTCTCACACCCCACACCTCTGGCCTATACCCCAGTTCTTACATGCATAAATAAAAAAAATTAAATCTTTAAAAAAATAAAGTGTGAGCCTCATCATGACCACATGCCCAGTTTCAGGTTAATGGGACTGGAGCACAGCGAAAAGGTGAGAAGGTCCAGTGGAGCCACATTACCGAGAGCACTGCACGCCCTGATAAGGAATAAAGATGTTATTCAATTGGAAAGGGGAAACCATTAAGAAGCTTTAAAATCTAATCTATCAGACCATGCAATGGACTTCCTTTGTGCCCGGCATGCATTTCCAAGACATGGGTAAAAACTGCTGATTTTATCTTTAAAACAGTACAATCTGCTACTATGTGGGGGTGGAAGGAAATTACTCAGTAAAGTTGGTCTATAACTCAAAGACTTCCATAAACTGAATATTTATGACAAAGCATAAACTGCCACCAAAAAACAAGAGTACTGATAAGTGAATAAACAAAAACAGTCTCCTTCCACATGGCAGGAACTGTTCTAAGGGCTTCATATGTATCAATTCACAACCTCAAAACAGATACAAGTGTTCCTACTTAACAGCTGAAGAAACTGAGGCATTTTCTCAAGATTGCAGTAGAGTCAAACCCAGGCAACCTGGACACAAAATCCACTGCTCTACTGCCTCTCCACCATTAGAAACCAAGAGAAAACACAAAATGCTAACAAGAGCAGAACTGAATGACTGAAGGCCAGCAGATCAAACAAGCTGGCAAACTTTTATAATTAAAAATAAATAAGTATATGTATTTATTTTAGAATATGATGATAGATTTGCCAAGAACTTGAGCCAAAATCTGGGTCAACTAGCAATTGGAACCAGCTTAAAGGATCCACGAACAAGGGAACAGTTACATAAATTATTAGAGATCCATTAGGATGCTATATAAGTATTTAAAATAAATGACATGTTAAGGAATAACAACATAGGGAATCACAAAAAAATGTTAAGTTAAAAAAATGTTAAATTAAAAAGCAAACAGAAAACTACTTAATAGCATGGGCCCAACTTTAAAAATATTACATAAAGATGACTAGAAGGAAAAACAACGTTAATAGTGGTCATCTCTTGGTGATGGAATTATAAATAATTTTTATTTTCTACCTGTGCCTTTAATTGTTTTCCAAATTCTTAACGATGCAAGAGCATATAAAAAGTTTCCATTTATGGAAAACAAATACTTTTTAGGGACCTATTTTTCCTAAAATAGGGAAAGAACAAACAAGTTATCATTTTTGCAAATAAGAAAACACTATTAAAATTTTAGGCAAAGATCACAGAATTACTGAACATTATTTATATTCATTATGTTCCTAGCGGGTCTCCAACTCTACAATTAGCTATTTGATTATTAAAGCAAATAACTCCTAATTCTTAACATCATCTTTACTGCCCCCTCACCATGAACTACCACGCTTACCTCTAATGCTTCCACGTTTCTAGTGCACTTTAAGACTCATCTAAAGCACCAACTGACTTCCTGGTCCATGTCCCAGGCTCCTTCCTCTAAAGGCTCCTAATGTCTGGCAGAACTAGTCACTCTCTCCTTTGTGAAGCTCCTGTTCTGAAGAGACCTCTATGATGGCATTTATTAGTCTGTATTATAATCTTTCTTTACTGGAGTCTCTCTTAATGACACTGAGCGGCTCTTACTCATCTTTGCAGACCAATAGCAACTGTGATGTTCAGAGAATGTATTTTCACAAGCTCTCCAGGTAATTCCTACGTGTGTTAAAGTTTGAGAAGCCTGGTCTCGAATAGTCATCCTGAGAAGGAACCCGCTACTCTGCATCTTTTACAAGTTCACAGGTAATGCTGATGCTGCTAGAGCACAGATCACGCTTTCAACAGCAGGAGTCAGCAAACTACAGCCCGCCGGCCAAAACCAGAGAGTTGCCTGGTTTTGTTTCTTCAAAATAAGTTTTATAACAACAAAAAAATGAACATAGTCAAGTTCATTCCTTTATATATATTGTGTGTGGCTACTTTAGCACTGTAACACCAGAGCTGAATAGTGGCAGCAGAGACATGTGGCCCACAAAGCTTTCCTATCTGATCCTACCAAAAAAGTTTACCAATCTCTGGTGGAGAGGTCTTATCCTTAAAGCTACACAATTGCCTTGTATAAATGAATGCATTTTCATTAATCAAAAAAAATATACCATTTTCTTCCAGTTCAAATATCCCCTCTAAGGAAAAGAACTATCAGACTTGCAGCATTATGCAAATATTTCTCCTGGCTAATTTCAAGTGATATTTAAAAGCTTTAGACTTTCCATACCCTGAGAAGGAATTTTATACAATCATTTCCCAAAGTATGTGTTTCTTACAATCATGCTGAAATTTCATCAAGGCTACAATTTCCTAAAACCAGTACCTCAGGGGCCAAATACTATATCAGGTTTCTAAAATTAACACAATAATTATTACTGACTCAGTCTCTACTTTCAAAGCACTATTTTATAAAGACATGAAAAAGCTGATGTAAAAGCCCGCTTCAGAATTCTGCTTCTTATGGAGTTAGTGCTAGCACATAGGCATTCCAAGTATCACCTATTGAGTTCCACAAAATAAGACAATACCAAGAAAGCCATTTGCTTTGCAAGATGTAGTCTCCAGTATTCTCTATACAGAAGCACCAGCTGAGAGTCCAGGGAAATTAAGTTTTTTAAACCACTCTTTAACAGTGTAGGGGTCCCAGAGTGCCCATCATTCTATCCTGTAACAACTCTACTAGCAAAAGGCTCATCGGTTAGATGGGTCCAACTAAGAAGGTTCTACGAAACCAAGTGCACCATCTGATGGTTTAGATTACATATTTTTCTTTGCTTAATTTCACCCTTGGGTTATTCTCCTCACCCCAAAATCCCACCATAAAAGACTGCCCTCCCCCATGAGTTTATAGTCAAGATATTTATACAGTTGTGTATTCCTGGTATCTTGGTTCAGCCAAGTTATACGGTTTTCATTTATATTCTTTCCTCATCAGTCAGCCCCTCCAGCCTCTTAATCATTCCTGTGGGTCTTCTGTGAACTCTTTCCAACTGGTCCCCAGCGATCTAGTAATGAGGTGCCTCCAACTGACTGCAGCCTTCCAGGAACAGCCTTGCTAGTCAGAATAAGATGAGCTCACCCTCCTCAATCCCATGACATAATACTCCTGAGTAGACAATCCCCCCCAAACACAGAACACTAGAATGCTGCCATATTAGACTCTAACCTTATTCCAAACTTCCCAGATTTGGGCATTAGGACATGCCAGAATGTGCTAGAAGCCAGAAGATAAATGACATGCTCCTGCAGCACCTAGTTACTAGAGGATGAGGTGGGTGGGGAGGAATAAGTACTTTCATGTTGAAACAAATTCACAGATAACAGAACAGAATCAAAATATGCATGAGTTTCTAAAGATAAAACACGGATATGTTCAACATATTCACAGATATTTTGTACTTGAAATGCTGCTTAGGGCTCTGTTTCCAGCCCTCTAGGGGGTTACATATCCACCATCCTTTACCACTAGAGCTGAAAAGTCTACTTGAGATGAAAAGTTTGAAAAGCACTACAATCCCCTCTCAACTTCTGGTCTATTATTACCCCATTATCACCCACCTCACATACCCACATTTTAAATAAAAAGGTCTTATGCTGTTTTCCCCATCCCTAGACATCTATATTCTCCCTTAGTCTAAAACACAGACATCACATAACATTTTGGCAAATTTAACTCATTGACTAACATCTTTAGGTTCTTCTGTATTATACATTCTCCACACATTTCCTATTTCTGAGCATTTGCTGAATATCAGATTGTGTGCTAAAAGCTAAAGCACAAGGATAAGACAGGGTCTTAACCTCAATGAACTTGGTCCAAAGGTCCAATCTGGGAGGTGGACAACACAATGTGGCAAGTGCCATAAAAGAAATAGTATGTGCAGGACAGGAAGTAAGAGAGGTAACTATGAGAGAGTGGGGAAGTCTTCAGAAGAGAAACAATAGCATTGTTACTTGAGAATGAGTAAGCATTTGCAAAGCAGAAAAAAAAAAAAAAGGACTAGTAACTTAGGCAGAAAGAACAGCAAAAGCAAAAATACCAGTAAGGGAGTAATGAAAAGTTCAGCATTACGAAAGTGTTTAGAAAGACCCCTGCAGGCCAAACAAGGATGACAGATTCTAAGCAGAGTGTAGTGGCAAAGAGCAATAATCTTACTACAGAGTGATGTTGGGCAGGCTACTTCTCTTCCATTGATTCAGACATAAAATCAAGATGCACTGAGGAAAGGAAGGAGCTCAGCTGCCCTTGTCAAGGGCAAGGAGTGGAGTATGAGGGAAAGGAAGAACTGCTTGAGAAGAGAAACTAGATCTAGGCGATTTGGCACTATAGGAGTGCCTCAGGCATGCGGGTCTGACAAACTAGGCTGCTAGACTGCCAGGATATGTAAGTGGTTTGTACCCAGGCCATGGGAGCCAAATCCACAGTAGGTAGGAAGATGACATTGACAGACCTGAGGAACTAACTGCAAAAGGGTGGTCCTCAGGAAAGGGGAGTGTCCCAGGACCCCACCCCCACCTAAAGCCATAGAGATCCAAGACACCTAGGACTACAAATCCCCTAATGCCATCATCACCGAAGGAAGGATGCTGAGGACTGAGGGTGGAGTTAAGAAATGGTTTTTGGTATTTAAAAACCAGACATGTGAGCTTTGGGGGGATTGTTTGTGGTTGTGGATCGCCAGTTTTTTGGAGCGCGCCATTGAGATTCCAGCTCAGCGGAACTGGTAGGATGCATTCACCAATTTATTCTTTACCTTTTTCGCTTCCCTTTTTTGTAAATAAACCCTTTTTTAAAAATTAATTTTATTGTGTGTGTCTGCAGTTGAGTCTTGTAAGTTCCTTTTTTTTTTTTTTAAAGATTTCTTTATTTATACATACAAGCTGAGGTACAGGACAGAGGCGTGGGGCGGCATGAGGGTTCACCAGAGACAGAGTGGGGAGCAGAACAGGCAGATCAGAAATACACTGCTGAGGAGAGCAGCGGGCGAGGCAGGAGAGGTCTGCCGCACCATGTGGGATTCTCCCTGGCTGGGCATTGAACTCGCATCACGCGCTGCTGACAGCTCCACAGCGCAGCTCTCAACCGCTGCGCCACCAGGGAGGCCCGAGTCTTGTAAGTTCCTTTTAAGCGCACAGATGAGAACCCACAGACAGGCACCCCATTTTATATCAGGGCTGCCCTGTAACAGAACTAACTGGTTTTCCGGAGAAAACCCATTTGAAAACAACCACAGCAATAATCCAAAAATCTGACTTTTGTTTTTTTCTCAAGAATGATGATAAAATTTACAAGGAACTCACACAACTCAACAAAAACAAAGCCAACAACCCAGTCAAAAAATGGGCAGAAGAGCTCAAAAGGCACTTCTCCAAAGAAGAAAAGCAAATGGCCAACAGATACATGAAAAAATGCTCAACATCACTTATAATCAAGGAAATGCAAATCAAAACCACTATGAGATACCACCTCACACCTGAGA
>PVIJ01023319.1:0-14450 GCA_004024925.1 Scalopus aquaticus | reverse complement strand
ACGGGTGAATTGGTGGTGGGCTACCCAAGGGGAATACAAAATGTAAAAGACATTAATAACAATAAAAAATATATATATTCGATGTTACCAATGTACCAATCCATTTGTCATACAATTTACATAAATAAATTCCTTTTCATAATACACAAGATAACACCTAGTCTGACCCCAAGTTCCTCATTTCATGGCACCCCCTCGGGTCTTGAAGGTTCTGTTTCTCTAGTCAAAAACACCTTTTCCCTAAGAGACTGAGGGCAAGAGGTTAAGGGTGAAAGTTCACCTCAAATCTATTAGGTTTCAATTAAATAAAGGTTGATCAGAGCAATCATACCTCTAATGTAAAGTACCACAGTTACTATCTATGGCAACATCCTGTGTAACTGTTTTTCTTCACAGTTCTTAAAACAATTCATAATTCTATTATTTACTTTTACATCTTCCCCGTTTTCAACCAAACTAACTTCCACTGCTGTACCCGGTGTCCAGCTTGAATGTGACACAGGGTAAATGATCAGTCTGATCTCTTGAATGAATAATGTCTGCAGATCTGAAAACTGAGGTATAGGAAACACATTGAAAGCTTCATATTCTGACAATTAATGGGCTACAGACTGCTATAACAGGAAGATCACAGATATCTTTACCCCCAAACCGTTTCTCCACTGACTAAACCAGACCACTACCAAGAAGGCAGCCTTACAGTGAAAGCCCAGGAAAAGGTGGCTTGACAGGAATACTCCAGTCAGATTTTCATCTCTCTTCATTTGCCAATCACTGCTTCATGCTCCAAATTCCCACAGCAGTTCCATTATAATTCTGACCTTTATTCAGCATGGAAACAGGTGGGTTCTTAGCCATCTCTTCATCCAGAGCTTTGAGCTGGGGTAGCTCCTGTCTCTCATTGACCCACACTGGCTTTTTTATTCTCTACAAAGGTGGAGGCAACTCTGGGGCTATTCAGACCCTTGGTCTGAGTCAAACCCAGAGGACAGAAGCAGAGGAACAGGAACACATCCCACCTGCTGAGTGTTGACATCCCTGACTTAAGCAGCAACTATTGCTTAAATGGTGTTTATTCAAGGAACTAGATTTCTTTCTCATTTTCACATCCCTTCCTTCCTTAATACTTAATATACAGTCAATGGGTATCGTCAAAAGCAAATACAGACCTGTCAGTGTGATGTGAGAGGGCCAGATTGAGATTGGTTTATTATTAATTCTTAATTGCATGGATTAAAGATATGAGTGATATTTGACAAGTATGTATTGAGTTAGTCCCAAGCTTACCCACATCAAAGAAAACCAGAAATGAGCAGGAATCAAAGCTGTACAAAGAGATTAGGAATGACTATAATAAGGGAGAAAAAGGCCTTTGTACAGACCTGGGCTTAATTCCAAATACAGAAAGAACAAGTGGAGATTTATGGGCATGTAACAGGGTGAGGATAAGTGGATAGGAAATTCTGAAAAGGAAGCATCAGGGATATGTAGGAATTTGCAGAAACCAGAATACCGCTCTGAAAATTTTAAGGCTGAACGAAGTAGTCAGATGGCAAGGGTGGAAGATGAGGAATTTGACTGGGTACTGTCAGGTTGTTAAACTCTAGTTTCCCTACAATAGGGAGCAAAAAGTATACCTGAAAGTTAAGTTTCCTTACAATAAGGAGAAAGAAAACCTGAAAGTTATTTTTCATAGGACTGGAATTCCAAATGAAACATTGGTAATGCAACAATTCAAGACACCAAGGATTTTCTAGGGTGGTGAATTATCAGACAAACACAAGACAGGTTGATAAAGCAAGAAACACCAGAGAGGCTTAATACCATGTACTTTTTGGGTTTTTTTGTTGTTTTTTTTTTTTTTTTTTTTTGGTATACATGTGACTCAGTACGACTGAATAGTTTGTCCACTTGGCTTTAGATGTTATCTTGATTTTTGCGAGGATCAGAGGAAAGAAAGTCAAGACCCTTATGAGGAAAAACAAGTTTTTAAAAAGATAAGCAGATTTATGTTCCTGGAAAAGAATTCGGTTAAGGGTCGTCTAGATATACACATTGAAAAGTAATCCAGGCTAATTACACTTTTAGCTGAATACCGTAAGTTTTTAGTAATAACATTTAAACAGAAAGTATTAATACACAACATTATAACCTTAAGGCATGCATACTTTGAATCTTTAGAATATGAACTAGTTTTTGTTTACCAAAAATCTCAGGTGGCAGTCTCAATTTTTTTGTTGTTGTTAAAATTTATCTAGGCACCAGTTTATGATTAAACCTCTAAAGGAAAACAAGAGATCTGATTTTTTTTTTTTTAGCTGTGTTTGATAGATACTTTTTTATGTCAAGATTTTCAGTAAGTATCCAATTATAACCATTACAAAGGACCTAAGACCAAAGACCAGGGCAATTTTAAAGTTGAGCAGAGAAAATGTTCAATTGTTCAATTGTTTCAAAGTTTTTTTTCTTTTTTTTTTTCAATTTTCTTTTTTTTCTTTAATTTTTTATTTCACTTATAGGAGGACTACAGAGGAGCCAAATATGAGATTAGCAGGAGAAATCAAAGTTTGGTGTTTTTGTTTTTTTAATTTTATAAGAGACCCAGAGGAGAGTACATGAGAATGGAGGGAGCAGATCCCATCTCCGATGAGTGCCTGAAAGAGGTTGACACTCTCAGGGACAGATTACCGTGGGGGCAGACACTGGCGTACCCCCAGGGAGTGGGGCAACCAATGCAATAGTGTGAGGACCCAACCAATGGGGTCTGAGGGGTTCCACCAGAGGCGGTGGGGGGGTAGGGAAGGGCCAGAAGGTCCTTAGCCTTTTTCTGTTTACCCTGACTGGACTAACTGAACCACACCCAGGCAGGGAGGGTCTGGGCAATCGCTCACCAAGAATCCATATAAGGAAACTGATCTGGGTGTCCAGTCTGGCAGGTGACAACATTCCAGACTCGGTGGACTGTGGGATTGTCAAGGGTGCCCTCGGCAGGCCATCCTACTCCAAAAGCAGGCCATTCCAATTCACAGAGTGTGGCGCTTATAGTCATTTTTATACCATAGTCACCAGAGAATCCTTTTTTAAAGTTTTTTTTTCTGATCATGCAGTCAAAAACTGTAGGTTTACTCTGAGCCCCTTCCATTATGTTCAATGTCGCAACAAGGGAAGGGGAACACACAACTGAGCTTGTCTGACCGCTTCTCTCACTAGAATAAAGGTGCGTCTTAGCAAAGATGAACCTATATAAGCCCCAGGCCAGGTTGTCCCACGAGTGGGCCAGTTCACCGTTATGCTGTATGAAGTCACCATGGACCCACAGATACAAGCCCACTCAGTCCCCGTAGCCGCAGCCGTGGAGAACTCAGTCAAACATTCACACACACACCCCCCACCAAAATCAGCCATTCAGAGGTTATCACATTCCCTCCCAAGGGAAGTGCCTGCCCGATGGACTTACACAAGTCCTGAGAGGTGATTTTCTTCTCTGGGGTCAGACCTGGCTGGGGATCAGCGGCCCCGGGACCTTATGGTGTTGGTGGGGGCGGGGGGTGCAGTCCTGATTCCAACGCTTCCTCTGAGTCTGGTGGCGAGGTGACGGATCAGTGTTGGCCGGGGTGGTCACTTCGGAGACTGCCAAGAGTAGCAGGGTGCACCTTCTCCTCTGTGTTCTCCCCGCACCGAGGCCAATCCGACACCGTCCAAACCAGCAGCCTAAGGACCGGTGCAGTTAGCTTTCCCCGTCACGGAACCAAATGTTGCAGATGGTAATGTGGGGAAGAGCACCAGCACTCAGGAACACAACGAATACAGATTTATTATGCCAGTGGGCCCAGGAGAAACCAGTGGGCCCAGAGAGGGTCACCTCTACAAAACTAGCCCCAAACAAAGCGGGCAGAGAGCTTTTATACAAGGTAGCTTCTGCCTGACTTTTGGTGGGTTCAGGGAATTGTGACCTTGGTGGGGGAGGTCATTTACAGGTGGGGACCTTCTCAATGATTTATGGGCAGGAGTCTCATCAGAAAGGGTCACCCTCATCCTTGGTATGGGGGCTGTCTTTTTCCTGTTTTCCCAGTTCATTCACCCCTTTGATGCTTATGAGGCACCTGCCTCATACTTCATCACCGTAAATATCAGGCACCAAGCTAAGACGACGGTATTGAGACAGGACCAATTGTAACTTGACCTTGGCGATTTGGA
Source organism: Scalopus aquaticus (assembly GCA_004024925.1). Taxonomy (NCBI): domain Eukaryota; kingdom Metazoa; phylum Chordata; class Mammalia; order Eulipotyphla; family Talpidae; genus Scalopus; species Scalopus aquaticus. The sequence continues at coordinate 10,253 of PVIJ01023319.1, read as the reverse complement.
CAGAGACAAAATGGGTGAGCACATTGAGTATGCAGGGCCCAAAGGACACCACAAGGAGAATCAAGAGCAGGGATCCAAGAAGGGGGAAAAGCCAAGGAAGCCACGATGAGAACAAGTCCCACCACCCAGGCTGGTGTAGCGCCTCCCAGAGTCTGTCAAATCATTCCTAAAGCTTCAGCCGTGCATTGACCAGTCAGCCTCCAAGTTTGACTGGAGCAGGGTAGCGCTGGTTTTGGGGCTTCACGTTGGTGCCAAAGGGGTCCTTCCAGGGTCACTGTCTACACCTCGTCGTGGTTGGGGGGTGGCTCATCTCCATGGATGGGTTGTCTATTGTTGACCCTGAACAACCACCCAGAACCTGAAAATTCTACAGTGGACTCAATGTCCACATCCTTACCTTTTGCTCAGCCTTAGGCACTAGCTCCTACAGATTTTTGGTCATCACTGTGTTAATGGTCATGCTGATTCCTTCCAGCCTACCTCCTTGTGTGAGTCAGGTTCTCATCTTTTGATTCCGTTTTTTTTAAAAGTTCTATCTCCTACATCATCCCTCCCCTGACCATATCCAGCCCAGAATCTTTTGGGGCGTTGAAGGGAGGAGGTCCATCTTCTGTAGCTGCTTCCTGCTGGAGTGGGACGTAGAGCTGGCCCTACCTAAAAGGGCCTGGGATATGGTCTCCCTAACACTAGTCCCTAAGTTCCCTATTGTTGCTGGTTTTGGAAGGAGGCATACAGAGTCCAAGGGGTAGGGTGTCTGGACAGGCTGTTCCTCTTCAATGGTTCAGCTGTTTTCCATGGAGGAGTTGTTTAAAATTGAAGAGATTTTCAGGAAGCCTCGAAGTGCAGCAGTAAGGCATAAAGCCACAAATTCAGTAGGAGGTTTGGCTGCTGTGCAGGGACACTGTGTCATGAGCATGATCACTCCGAGTCTACTCAGGATCTCAGGAAAGTTGGGTGAGCTTTAGAGTTGAGTTAGAATGAGGGACTGCAGTTCACCCTTTTAAACATTAAGGTTTTACCCGAGTACGATGAATCAAGGTTTTATATCATCCAAATTTTGAGGCAGAGTGGGTATTAGGAAAGACCCTTTTCGGGCTCCAGGATGATGAGGAAAATTCCAAGCTTTCAGGAGCAGCAGTTATGTAAAAGGAAGTCTGCAGGAGACTGAAGTCTGTTAGAACCAAACTTATAAAGAAATAGATATAAAAGGTGCTAGTCCTGTTTGTAGGTGGAAGAGAACTAGAAACAAATTAAGTTACTGAAACATGAGTTTTCTCCAACCTCACTTCATTTTTACCAAATGGTTGTGGAAAAAAATCCAATTGACAGGTTAAGTTTAGCTGTAGCAAACATGGCCAGTTGTTTTGCATAAACACAACAAGAGCAAAATTATAACTATGCTTTTAATATTGGCTTTATTGGAACCTCCACAAGGAGTCTCAGACTAGGCCTCTTGGCGATCTCCATTCTGAGCAGAGGACCATGCCACGGTCCTGGTAGACGTCCGCAGATGCCTGAGTCTTGGGCACGTTTCCTCTCCTTGAGGGCCCAAAATGTCCTGGGGTCTCCTGGTCTCCTGAGGAAGTGACTTTTACTTCCTCTTTCTGGTAGACCGAGAACCCCAAAAGCAAGGCATCAGGCTGTTTCCAGAATGTTTCTTCGAAGACCGTGAAATCTGAGGACTCCTGAAAGCACTCTGGTTCCCAGTAAAAGCCTTAATTACTATACCACACCAGGAAAAGAGGAGTCTCATTGGATTTATGCAAACAAACATTGCCAGGAAGTGCCAATACTTACTACAAACTTTAAATGATGAAGTGAGAGAGAAAAGTCAATGTTCCAATTTTTTTTTTAATTTAGCTTTTTTTTTTTATTTATTTTTTTTTTACATACAAGCTGGGGTACAGGCCAGAGGCGTGGGGCGGCGAGAGGGTTCACCAGAGACAGAGTGGGGAGCAGAACAGGCAGATCAGAAATACACTGCTGAGGGGAGCAGCGGGCGAGGCAGGAGAGGTCTGCCGCACCATGTGGGATTCTCCCTGGCTGGGCGTCGAACTCGCGTCGCCGCTGCCGACAGCTCCACAGCGCAGCGCTCAACCGCTGCGCCACCGGGGAGGCCCCAATGTTCCAATTTACTCATTAAAAAATGTGATTCACCATTGCTGTAGATAACATCTGCAAATAAATAGCAGAAAAGCAAAGAAACTTACAGATTTTTGCAAAAACAATTAGAGTGACAACGACCATCAAGTGTAGATCCACTTCCCTGACAAGTTTCAGTAACATGATAGGATAAGATTTTTAAGTAACCTGAGGGTAAAAGCATACCAAGATTTTTAGATTACCTAAACAGTCCTTAATTTGCTACAGGAAACTAGTGAAAACAGTTTCAGAATACCTTAATTTCTACATGCAAAAAGGACCAAAATATGGTGATACATAGGCACACCACTGACATTAAGTTACCAGATATTTTTATAGCAAGTCATTTGAGCACACAAAATTTCTTTTTCTAAAAACCCTCTCAGACCTTCAACACTTTGCTTTTATTTCAATCTAAAATCCCTCTCAGACCTTTAACAATTTACTTTGATTTCTTACATTTTAAAATATCCATATTCCAGTCTTTAATTTTTAGATTCTAGGACATTATACTAGCTGCTATACTATCGTCTCTCCAGACGAGAAAACTTACACAAAAACATCCTTCATTTTTTTTCTAGGTGAGATGTCATTAAACTCCAGGTTCCCTACAATACAGAGCAAAAAGTAGACCTGAAAGTTAAGTTTCCTTACAATAAGGAGTAAAAGTAGACCTGAAAGTAGTTTTCATAGGACTGGAATTCCAAACGAAATGTTCGTAATGCAACAATTTAACACACCAAGTTTTTTCTAGGCTGGTGAATAATCGCACCAGCACTAGGCAGGTTGATAAAGCAAGAAACACCAGAGAGGCTTAACACCATGTACTTTTTCTTTTTTTTTTTTTTCCCCCTGGTATGCATGTGACTCAATACTACTGGGTAGTTTCTCCACTTGGCTTTAGATGTTATCTTGATTTTTGTGAGGATCAGGGGGAAGAAAGTCAAGATCCATATGAAGAAAAACAAGTTTTTAAAGAGATAAGCAGATTTGTGTTCCTGGAAAAGAACTAAGTTAAGAGTTATCTAGGTATAGACATTGAAAAGTAATCCAAGATAATTACCCTTTTAGCTGAATACCATGAGTTTTAGTGAACACATTTTAAGATAAAGTATTAATACACAACATTATAACCTTAAGGCATGCATGCTTTGTATCTTTAGAATTTCAACTAGTTTTCTGGTTACCAAAAATCTTAGATCTCAGTCTCTTTTTTGTTGTTGTTTTTGTTAGAATTTATCTAGGCACCAGTTTATGATTAAACCTCTGGAAGTAAAACAAGAGATCTGTTTTTTTTTTTTTTAAGCTATGTTTGATACTTTATGTTAAGGTTTTCAATAAGAATCCAATTATAACCATTACAAAGGACCTAAGACCAAAGACCAGGGCAATTTTAAAGTTTAGCAGAGAAAACCTAGGATTGTTTCAGTTTTTTTTTTTTTTTCAATTTTTTTTTAATTTTTTTTTTTTTTAGGAGGAATACAGGGTAGCTAAATAAAAGATTAGTAGGATAAATCAAAGTTTGGGTTTTTTTTTTTTTTTAATTTTATAACAGACCCAGAAGAGAGCACATGAGAATGGAGGGAGCAGATCCTATCACGGATGAGTGTCTGAAAGAGGTTGACCCTCTCAGGGACAGATTACAGTGGGGGCAGCCACAAGTGTACCCCCAGGGAGTGGGGCAGCCAATACAATAGTGTGAGGACCCATCTAATGGGGTCTGAGGGGTTCCACCAGAGGAAGGTAAAACAAGATAGCTCCTGAATTTGTTTTAGCTATGCTTGATACTTTTTTATGTCAAGGTTTTCAATAACTATCCAATTACAGCCATTACCAAGGACCTAAGACCAAAGATCAGGACAATTTTAAAGTTAAGCAGAGAAAACCTAGGATTGTTTCAAAGTTTTTTTCTTTTTTTTTAATTTTTTATTTCACTTATAGGAGAAATACGGGGGAGCCAAACATGAGATTAGTAGGAGAAATCAAAGTTTGGGGTGTTTTTTTTTTAATTTTATAAGAGACCCAGACGCCACCGGAGTACCCCCAGGGAGTGGGGCAGCCAATGCAAGAGTGTGAGGACCCAACCAATGGGGTCTGAGGGGTTCCACCAGAGGCGGGGGCGGGCAGAAGGTCCTTAGCCTTTTTCTGTTTACCCTGACTGGACTAACTGAACCACACCCAGGCAGGGAGGGTCTGGGCAATCGCTAACCAAGAATCCATATAAGGAAACTGATCTGGGTGTCCAGTCTGGCAGGTGCAACATTCCAGACTCGGTGGACTGTGGGATTGTCAAGGGTGCCCTCGGCAGGCCATCCTACTCCAAAAGCAGGAAAAACAAGTTTTTAAAAAGATAAGCAGATTTATGTTCCTGGAAAAGAATTCGGTTAAGAGTCGTCTAGATATACACATTGAAAAGTAATCCAGGCTAATTACACTTTTAGCTGAATACCGTAAGTTTTTAGTAATAACATTTAAACAGAAAGTATTAATACACAACATTATAACCTTAAGGCATGCATACTATGAATCTTTAGAATATGAACTAGTTTTTGTTTACCAAAAATCTCAGGTGGCAGTCTCAATTTTTTTGTTGTTGTTACAATTTATCTAGGCACCAGTTTATGATTAAACCTCTAAAGGAAAACAAGAGATCTGATTTTTTTTTTTATTTAGCTATGTTTGATACTTTTTTATGTCAAGGTTTTCAGTAAGTATCCAATTATAACCACTACAAAAGACCTAAGACCAAAGACCAGGGCAATTTTAAAGTTGAGCAGAGAAAACCTAGGATTGTTTCAAAGTTTTTTTTCTTTTTTTTTTTTTTCAATTTTCTTTTTCTTTTTTAATTTTTTATTTCACTTATAGGAGGACTACAGAGGAGCCAAATATGAGATTAGCAGGAGAAATCAAAGTTTGGTGTTTTTTGTTTTTTTTTTTTAATTTTATAAGAGACCCATAGAAGAGTACATGAGAATGGAGGGAGCAGATCCCATCTCCGATGAGTGCCTGAAAGAGGTTGACACTCTCAGGGACAGATTACCGTGGGGGCAGACACTGGCATACCCCCAGGGAGTGGGGCAACCAATGCAATAGTGTGAGGACCCAACCAATGGGGTCTGAGGGGTTCCACCAGAGGCGGTGGGGGGGGTGGGGTGTTGGTGCAGAAGGTCCTTAGCCTTTTTCTGTTTACCCTGACTGGACTAACTGAACCACACCCAGGCAGGGAGGGTCTGGGCAATCGCTCACCAAGAATCCATATAAGGAAACTGATCTGGGTGTCCAGTCTGGCAAGTGACAACATTCCAGACTCGGTGGACTGTGGGATTGTCAAGGGTGCCCTCGGCAGGCCATCCTACTCCAAAAGCAGGCCATTCCAATTCACAGAGTGTGGCGCTTATGGAGAGTCATTTTTATACCAGTCACCAGAGAATCCTTTTTTAAAGTTTTTTTTTCTGATCATGCAGTCAAAAACTGTAGGTTTACTCTGAGCCCCTTCCATTATGTTCAATGTCGCAACAAGGGAAGGGGAACACACAACTGAGCTTGTCTGACCGCTTCTCTCACTAGAATAAAGGTGCGTCTTAGCAAAGATGAACCCATATAAGCCCCAGGCCAGGTTGTCCCACGAGTGGGCCAGTTCACCGTTATGCTGTATGAAGTCACCATGGACCCACAGATACAAGCCCACTCAGTCCCCGTAGCCGCAGCCGTGGAGAACTCAGTCAAACACTCACACACACACACACCCCACCAAAATCAGCCATTCAGAGGTTATCACATTCCCTCCCAAGGGAAGTGCCTGCCCGATGGACTTACACAAGTCCTGAGAGGTGATTTTCTTCTCTGGGGTCAGACCTGGCTGGGGATCAGCGGCCCCAGGACCTTATGGTGTTGGTGGGGGCGGGGGGTGCAGTCCTGATTCCATCGCTTCCTCTGAGTCTGGTGGCGAGGTGCGGATCAGCATTGGCCGGGATGTCACTTCGGAGACTGCCAAGAGTAGCAGGGTGCACCTTCTCCTCTGTGTTCTCCCCGCACCAAGGCCAATCCGACACTGCCCAAACCAGCAGCCTAAGGACCAGTGCAGCTGGCTTTCCCGGTTGGAACCAAATGTTGTGGATGGTGAAGCAGGGAAGACCAAGCGACACTCAGGAACACGGTGAACACAGGAGATTCATTATGCTGGCAGACCCAGGAGAAAATGGCAGGCCCGGGATAGGGTCACCTCTAAAAACCTAGCCCCAAACAAAGGGAGCAGGGAGCTTTTCTACAAGATAGCTACTGTGTGACTTGTGATGGGTTCAGGGAATGTGACCTTGGTGGGGGAGGTCACTCACAGGTGGGGACCTTATCAGTGATTTATTGGCAGGAGTCTTATCAGTAAGGGTCACTCTCATCCTTGGTATGGGGGCTGTCTTTTTCCTGTTTTCTATTTCAAGGTCAGTCACTGAGAGTAGGAGATTCTTTTAAACTGGCTCAACAGGAGTTTCCAGAAATGGGCAATGAAAAGACAGCACAACAGCCCAAAGGTGGAAGTTCAGTTGAAAGAGTTCAGAAGAGTTTACCTAAAGGTTGGCTATGGAGATAGTCTTTGTCACCTCCCTTATGTCCCCATCATCCAATACAACTTGCTGTAGCAGTAGAGAATTTTCTTCTTTAGAGTTTCCAAGAGACGATTCTATAATTTGTCTTTATTAAATTTCAGAAAAAAAATAAAAATTGTAATAGAGTACCTAGTCCTGAGCACTGTTAGTTATTTTAAACATGGTAAACCTAGCTCAATGATTATTTAGAACTTATTTTAACACTTTGTGTTCCGCTCACGTATTAGTGTTTTTGTCACCAGTATCAGGTGGCCGCTCACGTATTAATACGTGTTCATCTAGTCTCCGGTTTTTCACACCACGGTGGATTTATTTCGAATGATTAGGAGCTATTTCTTTGATCGTACTCAGTCTAGAAGCTTTACACATTATTTCAGTGAAAGCGGAAGGTGTTTTATGAGATATTACAGTTTTTTTTTAATATCCAGTAGTTCAGGAGTTGTGTGTATTTTATTGAATGCTTATACTATTTATGCGGTGGCACAGAAAATGGCCGCCCCCAAGGGCTGGTAAATTTAAAGGGTACCAGCACACAATGTGTTAAAATTTTAATTGCTGCAATCTAAATATCTTTAAAAGTCGACTATACATTTTATTCATAAGCAGAAATCAGGCCTCTCAATGAACTCTTGCGCTAATCCCAAATTACCAGTTTTGACACCCTTTCCTGGAAGGAATTTTGTTTGTGGGAACTCAATGTTCCTATAACCCCTGGGCCTATCAGGACACAGGATGAATACTGGTTCACCTTCCTTCTCAGAGGACTCCCCAAAATTGCTTTATTTCAGTGTCTTCCCAGAGTTCAGCATAATTAAGAGAGAGACACTCATCCAACTCCATAAAACATTCAATTCTTCCCTCTCCCCATGATCAAAGATGGTTACTAATTGAGAATTTCACAACTAATAAAACCACACTATGGGTTTTTCATAGGACAGACACTCTGCTTTAAGTTGAAAGTGGCAATATCCTTTAAACTACTTTTATGTTTTATAAATCAAATCTTATATTGACTATCGAAGTAAGGCTTATTAATTTCTTTGTGAAAAAACTTCCTCTTAAATGGAATAATCACCTACTCTTTTTTATATTCAATGAAAGTAGAGTATCCTCTTTTAAATTATAAAACAAGGCATCTAAAAACATTAAAGATCTAAATGCAAAATCTTATCAATTATATAGTTGCCCCACCATAAAATGAGTCTTCATAAAGAAATCAAGCCTAGTTTCTAGATCAATATGCCACTCTTTCAGAGTCACATATACCACCAACATAAGTGTTACAAAAACCCAGTCTTGAGTTTTGGATTCAAGCCCACTCTAATTTCTAACAATTAGAAATGTGTTCATAGGCTATCGTGTATAAAATATAATAAATGGCCCAAATTTCTGATTGTTACCTTAAAGAAACTGGAAAAAAAAAAGGAGGAAGTGAATTTCCTTTGAATTTAAGCTAAAGTTACTTTTTCAATGAAGTTTCTCCCTACAGCTAATACTCTCAACATTCTGAGCAGTGGGGAGAGGGAAAATTGATACTATTAAATGTGTAGCTTCTGGATGCAAGTAAATATTCAACTTTTTAAACCTTCAAAAGATAGTCAAATAAAATGGTTACCTAAATCTTTAGTTTTTCTTCTACAAGGAAGAGAAGGGCTTAAATTGAGAAAGAAAATGCTATTCCTGAATTTTCTAGAATATTACCTGAGTTATCCTATCCAAAAAGAAAAGTTAACATGTGGGTGGCTCTATAGAATAATCACACAATGTTTCAGTTAAATGCTATTGAAGAAGAGGAAGAATATGCCCAGTGTTTCTCAGAGTTTAACAGTTTTAACTTAAACTTCAAAATATCAATTAACATGTAATTGTATGCAATTGTTTCTGGGTAGCTAATAATTTCATGCTGAATCCTACCAATCTTTTGTCCCTTTCATTCATTTTTGATCCTCTCCCCCAGGGCTATATTTTGAAAAGGAAATGGGAAAAACTTCTGAAAAGGGAAAAAACAAATAGAATTCAGAAACTTAATGAAGACTAGTGCTGAAATAGCAGGTTAGATAGATCATAGAGACACGCCCCCCAAACATGGCGGCAAACAGACACTAGGATCAGGTTCTCCCACAAAAAATCGATTTATGGAGAAAAATATCCCTAACTTTGAGAGCTGACTTGAAGAGAACCGGATATCCTACGCAATACAATCAACCCCGGGGGTGCTTTAGACTTAAAAATAAACCGAAGAGTCAGAGTAAAGAGAAGAGGAAAGACATTGGACTCCACACAAAGGAGCAGCAGAAAGGAGAGGTGGGCAAACCGGCTTCCGCTGAGAGCCACCGAATACAAGATTAGAAACTGCGGTGGGGTCGGAGGGCTCTGGCCAGCTGACCGGGAGCACAACCCCCACTCCCCCACCCCACGAACCCCCTCTCTTCCCTGTGTGGCATCCCTGAGGAGCAGGAAAGCAGGAGGGTCACTGCGTCCCATCCCCCACCTGGGGCTAGGTAACATCTTAAAGGGGAGAAAGTACAAGCAAGAAACATCCCCCATTGGTTGCTAGGTGATAGATTAGCCAGAAAAACCGGTTGGGCTGGAAAACCTCCTGTGGAGATCACCTCAAACACTCTGGGCTTTAGAATGCAAATTGATCCCAAGCTGATGGGAAGGATGGCATTTAAGGACTACTGACTGACAATCCCCAAAACCCCTCCCATACCTGTTGCTGAAAATATCTCCTGCTGAAACTATCCCCAACCACACCCTCCCCTGCAAAGTGTCAGCATCTTGGCACCCAGAGGGCGGCAAAAAACAAACAAACAAAAAAAGACCACAGCAGGTGGTGAATACGACACAGCACTTGCCACTCCCCCAACCCCTAGGTGGCTGCACACTGGCACCCCAGAAACTAGGGTAGGTGAAACCCTGACCAACAGCCACCCACAGCCTCCACCCCTGCACCCCTTCGTGGAGTAGCAGGCCCCAAGCAGCAGAAAAGAAACTAAGACCAGGAGCTCCCAACCCCTCCCCACCAGACATAACCAGAGGGGCAGAAATATCCCCAGCGAACATTGGAGGAAAGGGGGGAAAAAAAAAGGGGGGGGGGAAGAAAGAATAGAAAGACTCCCAGCAAGGACTAATGACAGCAGCAACAGCAAAACAACAACATCTGTCGCTGGAAAGGAGGGGCTGAACCCCAGCAGTGGGCCCAACAAGAAACCCCAGAACCTAAGAGCAAAAGGACTACAGAACTCCAAATTCACATCTCCCCAATACTTTATTTTCCTTATTATTATTATTTTTATTTTTTACTATTCTATTATTATTATTATTATCCTTTTCTTTTTTAAACTTTTAACCTACCTTTTTCCCTTGGTCCTTCATTCCTACTTTTCTTCAACTTCATTCCCCTTTTCTTTCCTCTCCCTGTTTTTTTTTTTTTTTTCCTTTCTCTCTTTTCTCTTGTGTTTTTTACTACAAACCACCCCTTCATCTTCCCTAATTAAACTCGGAACC
>PVIJ01023318.1:0-14451 GCA_004024925.1 Scalopus aquaticus | reverse complement strand
TATGTAATTGCTTATGTATTTGAATATCTGTAATCACCCTGTCATTGCCGGTAGTTAATTCTTCTTATGCTTTAAAAACCCTGTTCTCCAATAATAAAGTGGAACGGCCTGATCAGACTCTCTGGTTGTGCTGTCTCTCGCTCCCCACCTTTCTCTCCCCACTCGCTCCCCACCCCCTTCTCCCCACTGAACCCGCCGCCGCCGCCGACGCTTTCCCCACCACCCCCGGGTACCCAACCTCGGTCGGAGTCGGCCTCCGACAGTTGGCTAAGATTTTGTTGAGTATTTTTGCATCAGTGCTCATTAGAGAGATCGGTCATAGTTTTCTTTTTTTGTGTTTTCCTTGTTTGGTTTTGGTATAGCAGTACTGTTTACAATAACTAAGATATGGAAACAACCCAGATGCCCCAAAATAGATGATTGGATCAAGAAGATGTGGTACATATAAGAATGAAATACTATTCGGCAATCAAAAAAGATAAACTTGTGAAATTCCCAGTAACATGGATGGAGCTATAAGGGGTCATGCTCAGCAAAATAAGCCAGAAGGAAAAAGAAAAATATCAAATGGTTTTGCTTATAGGAGGAATATAGGGAAACCAAATAAGAGATCAGGAGGAGTAAATAACAACAACAACAAACCATAACAAAAACTAGCAGGCAACCATAAATGAGAGACACTCAGCGAGGGATGGGGAGGATAAGGGTTCAAAACGGAGGAGAAAATAGCACAAGGGACTATGGTGACAGTGAATTTGTTCAAGGGTGAATTGGTAGTGGGTAACCTATGGGGAATACATAATAATATAAAAGATATTTTTTAAAATGTGGTGCTAGCAGCACCGTTGGTGCTCTTATCGTTCTCGGAAGATGGGAGTTCTCCATTTTACAAAGATCCCAGACCAGAACAACAGAATGGGCAGAATCAATTTTGGCTTTGGGGGTGGACCACAGAGGTGCCAGCATGCACCTTGGCAGCAAACAGAACCAGCTCTTGGGAAAAGGAAAGAACAAGCATCTTAATGCATTGTCTCTTGTTTTCCTAATGCTCCCCAGACCCAAACAGGAAACTTGCTGAATCCAGAGTTTTGAAAAGAGGATGATGGGAGCAGTGAACATTGTGGAAATATTCTCAAACTGGACGGTTGCACAAACATATTTACTAAAAGTCACTGAATTGCACCCTTAGAATGGATGGTTTTTATTAGCCATGTGGGTAAATTATACAACGCAACTGTTGAGAGGAAAGAAATGACCAGGAGTCATACAAGAACTCAGAGCCCAAATATTCCTAGGCCTGAATATGGATGTTGATTTTTTCCTAGGATCATTTAGCAGAAGATTGATCTTGTGGCAGGTATATACTACTGAAAAATAACCCAAGTTTCTGCTTTTCCCTCCTATCTGGATAACAGGCATGAATGTGACCATCAACGCTACCTTCATCTATTCGGACAACCTGATTTATACCTCCAGTGACTGCAGGAGCAGCACTTGTGAAGGCCTTGACCTTCTCCGGAAAATGTCGGTAGGTTCCCACCTTGGAGGGGGAACCCGCATCACCATCATGGCTCTGGAAGATCACGGTGTGGGTCTTGAATGTCTCTCACATCTTGCAGCTGCTGGGGAACTTCCAGACAGGCTCTCTGACTTTATGCCACATATTTCCCAAGCCAGGAGAACCTTCGCTATGTACTATCTGTCCACTTAGTGTCTGTCCACTGGGGGAGGGGGGATTATTTTATTTTAAATTGTTATAAAACTGTGTTCAATTGAAATATTACTGTTAACTCATATGCCTCTGTGTCTCTCAAGAAATACCTGAGATACCCTTTTCTAACAAATTCCAAGGCCCCACACCAGAAGTCACTATTTTAAGTCAACTTCACAGAGGTGGTCACTCACCTTAATAACTTAAGGACCGAAACTGAATCCCAACTTCAAAGCTGTAATGACAGCATTGAAGGGTGGGAAGAGAGTCTTGCCTAGCCCTTCCTCCCAACTCCCCAAACCTGAGCACCACAGGACTGGAGTCTCCAGGCTCTGTAGACACTAGCAGGCATGTAAGACGCAACTTTACTATGAAAACCTGAGGAAAGGCTCTCTGGGAAACGGAGCCCTGGGTATAGAGCCAGGGTCTAGAGCTTTTTTCATAACATCACCCTCACCAGAGGGGTCATTCCCTGTCTGGAGAGGGGTGCGCAAGGGGAGTTTTTGACACTCTCCGATTCCTCCCTCTACCTCTGTGGAGAGAGGTCTAACCTGGTTCTACAAAACCAGGAATGTGAGGTTCTTCATTGGGTTCCCCTTGAAAATCATAGGAAAAAAGATCTCGTATGGCCCTGCTATCACATTGCTTTTGGTCCTCATTAGCCTGCCTCGTAGCCCCTCTAATACCAGAACCTCCCCTCTTCCCCCAAGCCACCTCCAAATCTAGGGTATAGACAATCTGGCCTGCAGACACTGCTAATTAGCCAGGCCTTCGGCCACCACGCGCCACCTCCCCTCTCCTCGCCCACAGCACCCTCTCTCTTGGACTTGTCTGCCCCTCAGCGGCCCCTGCCAGCCCCAGTGCTGCAGGTCGCCCTCCTGCTCACAGACGAGCATCTCTGCGGACCCACCTCTAACCAAGTGGGAGGTTACTAACTGCCTTCCCCTGGCGCTTCTTTCCTGGTCGTTGATTCATTGTTCTGCGTTTGGTGAGCAGTTGTTGTTTTTCTTCCCTTACAGAAAAACAACCAGATGGGCTGTGCCCTCATGGGGCCCTCGTGCACATACTCCACCTTCCAGATGTAGTAAGTGACTTGGTTTGTTGTCGTTTTAAAACCACTGAGAATGGAGCTCGGGACATCCCTTACTATTTAAGCGACTGAAATCTAGTCAGTGCAACACAGTCGGTGGTGTGGGGACCAAGGATTTGTCACCTCACTGGAGCTGGCATGTCCTCACCCAGAGAAGTCTCCCTTTGCTCAGCTCGAATGCCAGTACCTGCTCATGTTCACTTCAGAGGAAACAGTGCCCTGTTCTCTGGGCGGGGCCAGTGTTCTACGCTAGTCTCTCTGCACTGACGAAACAAAAACATTCCTTTGCATGTGGGAGGTTCTCATAAATGGTGAATTCACTTTCCTAATCCTCCTTTCCTTCTCTATGTCGCACATGCTCAAGAAATGTTTTATTTATATACTTTTATTTTACCTATATTGGTCTATAGAGAAAGCTAACAGATGAACTAAATAAAGAAAAATAAACGTGTAGACTTTAAGAGCAGTTAAGTGGTGACCAGAAGGGAGGGTGAGTAAATCAGGTGAGAGCCGTCCATTGTATGGTTAAGGACAGAACTGGACTTTCAGTGATGAACTTAAGGTTAGTGTAACCGCACACCAAGACTTGTATAATGTTTTAATGCCGTGTTACTGGAATTAAAAAATAATAATAGGGCCTCCCTGGTGGCGCAGTGAGTTAAGTCTCAGCACTATGAAGCTCTCTGCAGCCACTGCAGCACGAGTTTGATCTCTGACCAGGGTGCTTCCCACATGGTGCGGCAGACCTCTCCTGCCTCGCCCGCTGCTCCCCTCAGCAGTGTGTTTCAGTAGATCCGCCTGTTCTGCTCCCCACTTTGGTGAATCTTCTCGCCACCTCACACCTCTGTCCTACACCCCCATTCTTGTATGCATAAATAAATAAATCTTTAAAAAATAATAAAATCAGTTTTAAAATCCAACCATGTGGGAGGAACATCTCTCTAAGTTAGGAACCTGCTTAAATGACCCTATGTTGTTCTTACCATTTATGCCGCATGCTGAAACAATCAGAAAGGGACCTGAAGCTAACCCTGACATTCTTTTCTTCCTCACCTCTGGGTACAGCCTTGACACAGATTTGAACTACCCCATGATTTCTGCTGGAAGTTTCGGATTGTCCTGTGACTACAAAGAAACATTAACTAGGCTGATGTCTCCAGCCAGGAAGTTGATGTATTTCTTGGTTGACTTTTGGAAGAACAGCAGTTTGCCATTCAAGACTTTTTCCTGGAACTCTGCCTATGTTTTCAAGAATACTACCGAGTCTGAGGACTGTTTCTGGTAAGTAGGACACCGACGTTCCTTGGCGCTTGACTTGGAGAGCGGGTGGCTGGAAGCAGAGGCCCCATCAGTCAGTAAGAGCAGGGAGAACAGGCACCAGCCCATTTTCTTGTACACAAATAAAAGCAAACACAGTGCCGTAAATATAATCGGCATATACAGCATTTGCAACACTCTGACTAGTTGTCAAAGCACTTGATAAATAGTTTTATGGGTTCCCCACAATAAATCTTCTGATGGGAAAATACCAACTGTGTTCCCCATTTTACAGATAGGGAAAGGGAAAGCCAGAAGTTAACACTTTCACGTTTCTGTGCAAGATATACCTCCAAATGTGTATTCTGCCTAGACGTCATTTCTCTCACAGCTTTTCAGAGGAATAATGGGGGTGGGGGCACAGGGAACAGGATTATGGACGCCTGTGCTAAAATCACTCCTCCTGCAAAGGAGTCTGCTGAGAGAATTGTTTGGTTGTGTTACTATTTCTATCACCAGGACTCTTTGGTTCCTTACTCTCTCTTAACTTAGAACACACAAAAGTCCATTGTACACAGGCTGAGAATTTATTCACGTCTGAATTTTTGTACAGTAGACTGAAAGTTTCCATCTGGGCTAATAGGGCTGGTTTATGCAGTAGAGACAAACTTTCCTTTTATAAGTGTTAAGAAGCCGAGCCTCCCTGGCGGTGCAGCAGTTAAGCGCTGTGCTGTGCACCTGTGGGCAGAGGCTACGCAAGTTCGACGCCTGGCTGGGGGAGATTCCCACATGGTGCGGCAGACCTCTCCTGCCTCGCCTGCTGCTCCCCTCAGCAGTGTGTTTCTGTCGATCTGCCTGTTCTGCTCCCCACTCTGTCTCCGGACCCTCTTGCTCCTCGATGCCTCTGGCCTGTACCCCAGCTTGTGTGCATAAAAATAAATAAACCTTTAAACAAACAAACAAAAAAAGTGTTAAGAAGCCATTCTCATCTTGACTCTTTGTATAGATGCATGAAGTTGCCCAGCACTTGTCCTCTACTTTCACTAAATTAGATCCCACAGTCCTAACCGGTCATCTCATGCATGTGTTTTTTGTGGTGTTAACAGAGGAAATGAAGTTTCAGTGAGCAAGTCCCAGGACAGACCTGGAAACAAGGTGCGAACAGTATAGACACCCACACAGAAGCTAAGTTGGTTCTCTCAGTTTCTCTTTTTTCTGTTATAGGTACCTCAATGCCTTGGAGGCTGGAGTTTCCTATTTTTCTCAGGAACTTATCTTCAAGGAGATGTTGAGACGAGATGATCAATTTTATAATATCTTAATAGACCCAAGCAGGAAAAGCAATGGTAAGTAGACATGGAGCTCATTTTTTACCTACTTCTTCCTCGCAGCCACTACCCCTTAGGTATTGTTTTGACAAACCTGTCACCACAGAACTGTCATCATTACCTTGATTTCTTGTATATTTGGGGAGCACCCTTGTTGCATGCAACTCCATTATCCTGTTCCTTTTGTTGATGAAAAGCTTATGGTCTGAGAGAAATTAGAAAAGTCATGTTGAGCAAATGTAAAACATAATGAAATGATGCTGAAATCCAGGTTTTATAAACCAGAATGATATCATGACTCACCATCAGTAAACTGCTTTTTAAAGTTTATTTTTGGCCAATATATTATCAAGCTTGTGACTAATTCTCATAACCTCCCCAACGCTGGTCCCATAGTGACCAAGAGAACATATTTATCAAAAGATTGAGATAAAATCAACCTCATTGAGCTTTTAGCTGATTTGTCTCACTTTCCACACAATTCTCTTGATAAATAAGAATATTTCAGGGGCTAAGGAATCAACTGCTGCAATTTCCTACAAGGGAATGCATGACAGGATTTTCTGGGTATTACTCAAATCAGCACTGCTGTCATTATTCAGCGTTTGTCAGAGTAAAACCCTACACCACTTGCAAAATACAGACCAAGAGATAGGGGGAAAAGAAGTATAAAATTATTCACATCCCTAAAGGGTTTACAATGCAGGTGCACAATACAGTATGTAAAAAGCTCTAATGAAGTCCCTCCAAACTCCTCTTCCTCAGGAGCCCACCCATGAGGGAAATAGCTGGCTTCAGTGAGGGTAGAGCTTAAAGATTCAGGTTGGACACTATCACCAGAATCACTGAGTTGGGAGTTAAGAAGCTCCAGACAGGGCCTCCCTGGTGGTGCAATGGGTTAAGCTTAACACTATGAAGCTGTCCAGAGCCACTGCAGCACAAGTTCAATCCCAGGCCAGGGAGATTCCCACATAGCGCAGCAGACCTCTCCTACCTGGCCTGCTACTCCCCTCAGCAGTGTACTTCAGTAGATCTGCCTGTTCTGCTCCCCACTCTGTCTCTGCTGAATCCTCTCACCCCCCCCCCCACCCCTCTGGCCTGCACCCCAGCTTGTATGCATAAATAAATAAATCTTAAAAAAAAAAAAAGAAGCTCTAGACAATGCGCAAGGAAAGTTGCTTGGGAAGACTTGATAATTCCTCACATTAACTTCAGCTGTATGTTTTCAACCACTTTACTGGTGGTGAGGTGCACTTGACTTACCAGTGAAAGTTTTTGTAGCTGCTCCAAAATATGTGATAATGTGGAATGAGCACTGGGCCAGGACTCATAACCTTGAGCATTACAGTGATCTCTGTCACCTGCTCACTTGTTCTTCGACCCTTTGATATCTTGGTATCAGCAGTGTGCCGTTCAAAAATCCATTCAATGAAGAGAATGGAGGACTTAACTATTTTTAAGATCCCATATCACTATATGCTTTTTAAAAGATTTATTATTTATTTATTTATTTTGAGGTAACGTTTTCCAGCACTGTATGTGATTCAGGGGAATAGGGCCACACCCCTCAGATGGCCATCACCACACCCACCCCAGAGCACCCACATCCCTTTCTGCTATGTCACTGTCCTTCCCCTACGCCCCACTCTGCTCCCACCCCTACCCTCACCCTCTAGTAGCCTCAATTCTGTAGTCCTATTCCTAGTCTTGATTTTGGTTTAGGCTTGTCAGTTCCTCTTGTATTTTCTCTACATTCCACACATGAGTGAAAGTCCAATTCAGTCACTGTAAAGGAAAATGAGTGTGTGTGGCAGAAGTGGTAATTTGAGTAACCGATTTAATTTTACAAAATAAAGTAGCCTGGATATACTGAGTTCAAAGTCAGGCTTCTGCACCGTTTACTTGCAGGCCAGCAAGCAAACCTCTTTGTCTCACTCTCATCCCTGCAGTGATCGTCACGTGTGGCACCCCAGATGTCATACGCTCCCTCATAGGGGACCAGGAGGTGCCTGAAGATGCTGTCATCATTCTGGTGGATCTATTCAAGTAAGTGAAATATTTGGAAAAACTGTCCTTCTTTCAGGAAGGAGCTACTCCAAATGTATCCAAAAATACATTCTTCTCTTACTTTGCAGAGTCTCTTAGTGGTTTTGGGTGATGAGGATATTTTAACCAGTGTTTCAGTTCTCCTTCATCACACCCTCTTATTTATTTAAAGGCAGACTTGCAGAGATGTATTCCTTTGTCATCAGTATTCTATCTAAATAACAAAAGTTTTATGAAAATCCCGTTAAATCAGTGATTCCATTCATCTGTGGACCTGCCCAGTCAACCTCAGGTCCTGTGCTCCAGGCTCATTTTAAGGTCCTTCTCCAAGTCATGATACCTGAAACCCAGCAATGTTATCTCTGCCCAGTGAGCCATATTCCTGCCTTCAGTTGCTGATGGCTTTTGATTCCAAATTATTTTTCCCTCAGCTACCTTTGGTAAGAGAAAAGTTCCAGTTAAATTAGGTTGATTGACACAACTATTCTTTGCCCTATCTTGGCATAGTCACTGAGTGGCAATCTTTTCTACCACACTTATGAGGAACTAAAGACAAATTTCTGGAGAGCAGAAGCTACCCTTTTTCACAACTCTTCTTGTAACCACTCATTTTCAAACATGGTTGAAGACTCCACAACAAACTATCAAGTAATGTTTTGAGTCCAGTTCAGCTTAAAGGTCTCGCTGGTGAGCCTGCACCCCTTATTCCTATCAGCTGGATCACATGACTTCACTTATCTGACTGGGCTGTTAATCATTCCTTGTCTGTACTCAAATCAGGACCTATTATTGCACTAGATCTTTCCTGTATTTGCCTAGTCATTTCCCTTACACTAAATATGTCTTCCAGAGCATTTAGGGAAATGAAGTATAGGAACTGTGGGTTTATTTGATCACGGGAAGACAATTGAATCAATTCACTAACAACCTTTTCAGTGCAGAAGTATCAGAAAGAGGGCATAGTTATCCCCAATTCATTCCCACAACCCCACAGATAACTGCTGTCTGATGCTTTGCCCTCTGGAAGGAGTCCTCGGTGTAGCCAGGCTGGTATAATTTCACTGTTAGCAAACCCCCTGTCAGCTGCTGAAGGGTCAGCACCCACTTGTCCATGTTCCCAGGGACACCTGACTTTGTTTTGGAAGGTTGTGCGATTCCTTTGAAACTAGACATAATGAGCTCACATTCTAACACTTCTAATTCATTTGATTCTTGGGCGTGACTTAGTGTCTTGAGATGAAATCTTCTTTGTTATGAGAAGTAGTGTCTACTTTACTAGGAGTGCTTTTAGGATTAGCTGTGATAGTATGATGAGCAAAATACCCAACGCCGTGCCCAGAGCCTCACCTCTCTCCAGGCCCACCTACTATTTGAATATGAGATGAGACTCATAGAGCAGTTCAAACATGTTCAATTCTTGGCATATTGATGTTCAAGTGACTGGGAGGCTGAGAAACCATGTGCTCTGTGGCAGAACCTCAGGTAGCATTGAGAGCCTACAGAGTGCCCAGGAATTGAGTTGATAGCTAGGAGTCGAGGAGAAAGGATTCATCAGCTAATGTCAGGAAGCTTCCAGTGTGAGAGAAAATGTTTAGTCTTTTCAGGTTTATGTTTTATCCTCTGAAAGATATGACTAACTCAGAACATTTCTATTAAATCCCAATATCTTGAATTTTCTATGAGTGCTTAGAAAAAAAGTTTCTATATAAGCCAAGAGTCATTAAACCTTGGAAGCCAGTATTCTCTCACAAGTCCAGATTCCCCCCTCAAAAATCTCCCATCTAAAAGAATCTGTACTCCAATATTTTGTGTGTGTTAACCAGACGTACCTGAGTTGTCTTTTTCAACTTAGCAAGTGTAGACGAAAATAAGTCCATCTGGAGAAAGTGTGGCAGGTTACAAGGGACATATGTCATAAAATATTTTTAAGGCTGGTGTTAACATTTTGTGTGAATGGTAGAAGATCCACCTTGGTTGTTGGAGAAGCCTAATTTTCTGGTGGCTCTTACACTTTTTATTACAGCAGCCAATACTTCCAGGAAAATGTCACAGCCCCAGACTATATGAAAAACGTCCTTGTTCTGACACTACCTCCTCAAACCCACAGCTCAAGTATCTCTGTACCAAGGAATGACTCACTGGTAAGCGTTATATATACACAACACACACTATTGTCTTCTTTGTCAAAGGTAAGATACTGTTCTACTCGAGACCCAAATTGATGCAACCATTGTTCACTGAGACCAACCATGTATAATGGCAAGATTCCTATCAGCACTTACTCCAGCACTTACTCCAAGATTCCTATCAGCACTATCACCTGGAGTCTAAAGTTTACCTGGTTTAGTTTACCTGGTCTACTAAACAATAGACACTCCTGTAACACTAGAATGGAAGCAAGAGTGTGGTATGTCAGTAAGAAGCCCTGCTAAGCTAGGGGAGAAGGAAATTAAAGTATGCAGAATAATGAAGACCCTCCCTACTAAAGTAGCTTTCTGCTGTCACTGAGGTAAAAATGGTACCTCTGGAGAGAGGAAGTCATAGGTTGAGACATAGTCCTCTGTGATAACAGATTGCGATTGTCCATACTTGTCCAGGAAATTCCTGATTTATTCCAGCGTCCCATCTGGTTTAGTATCTGTGCCAGCAAAAGGACTTCCATGTAGACATGAAATCAGTCACCTTAGTGCAATCCAGCACTCCTGATTTCTAATATCAATGCCCAGCTGAGCTTTGTCAGTCACTGTACCTTGATGTGATTAAATGCATCAGCTGCTTTCTGCCCTGAGAGCAGCCTTGGAGGGGGAGGAGGAAGGGAGGAGCAGTCTTGAGGGCCCTGAAAAACTTTGGGGCATGGCAAGCCAAGGGCCAGCTCCCAAGAACTGTAGGGAAAGGTGGGTGTCTTTAGGAATATCAGTTTTCCTAGACCAGCAGTCCCAAGCCCTCTGTTTTACAACATGGGGCTGCAACAGCACTGAGTCTTAACTGGATTCTTTTTCATCTCATGAAATGATTTTTAGCAAAAGCAATTTTTGAAACCAATGAAAGGGTTTTTTTTCTTTTTGCTTTTTAATAATTCCTAGCAAGTGCATTTCTGACATAGTTGTCAGAAACTACCTGCACAGCTTTTAGATCCTGGCAAAAGTGTGATTCTTCATATGTGAGCAGATAAAATGCCTACGCTGATGGAGCTTCCCTTGGTCTGGGGGCACAGAGCTTTTAAGCCGTCTCAGCCAAGTTCTGTGCAGACCACCATGCCCTTATCACAAAGACAGAGTTCTGACCCCTTCTATTGAATCAAAAGGCAGATGTTTGATCTGAAGGAACTCCCAGCAGAACTGCCTACAAAGCACATTCCCTGGTACCAGCCCGCCCACACTCTTCGGCCTCAGGAGAGCAGACAGAGGGTGGTTTTTGCTGCTGTTCTCTTTTTCCCATTCAGTGACAACATTCAACTGCAAGCACACATTATTTCTATATAAAATTCTTTTTTTTTTAAAGATTTATTTATTTATGCATACAAGCTGGGGTACAGGCCAGAGGTGTGGGGCGGCGAGAAGGTTCACCAGAGACAGAGTGGGAAGCAGAACAGACAGGTCGACGGAAATACACTGCTGAGGGGAGCAGCGGGTGAGGCAGTAGAGGTCTGCCGCACCATGTGGGAATCTTCCCTGCTGGGAGTCGAACTCACGTAGCCACTGCCAACAGCTACACAGCGCAGTGCTTAACTGCTGTGCCACCAGGGAGGCCCTCTATATAAAATTTCAAGAATTATGAAAGTGCTGTCTGCTCTCTTTCCTGGTTGAAGTGATGTTTTATCATCATGAGAAGGAAGTGTAACTGCTTTTATGTACTTCCCTAGATGAGGTAGTATTCTAGGTTCATTGACTCCCAAGAGAAGACAGAACTGTGATAAGGGGATAATAAAGAACCCTGACCCAAAGAAATGCTTTCCAGAAGTCTCCTTGAATCCCTCCCCGGCCATTCCTGTAGAACCACTTTACTTTTCTAGATACCCTGCTTCAGGCCCAGACCCAGTGTCTCTTTTTTGGAACTTAAGATTTTCCTTTCTTATTCAGGCAAAAAACAACTTTGCTCTTGCCCACCTGGATGGAGTCTTGCTCTTTGGACACATGCTGAAGATTTTTCTTGAAAATGGAGATGATATGACCACTTCCCATTTTGCTCAGGCTTTCAGGAACCTCACGTTTCAAGGTACTGGGTCTCCTGAGAGCCGATAACAGCCAAACTTAACCAACACTGATAACAGAAAGTTGGAGAAATATGGGCTTCAGGACATAAAGGGTGGGGGAGGGTAGGGAATAGTGATAGATGTATCAGTAGCTTAATTCCTTTGAACTTAATTGGAGCAGACATCATGGCGGAAACCTTGGGGATGTTATTATTAATATTGGACCCCAGTTTCTGCTGCATAATCTCAGAATCTTTGAATTTCAAAGGAAGAGAGGTAGCTCAGGTCCTGTACTTATAAATGAGTGCATCACTGGACATTTGGGGTAGTGATTTACTGGCTCTGCCTAGAGACTCTGCTGGTTAACATCATGCTGTACGGATCTAGCACATTTTGCTGATGCATTCATATGTCAATGGGTACTTGAGGTATACTTCCATGTTTTAGCTAATGTGAATAATGTTCCTATGAACAGGAGTGTATAAATAACCCTTTGCAACTCTGCTTTTAGTTCATTTGAGTCTATATCAAAAGTAGAATAGTTGGATCAAATGGAAATCCTATTTTTAATTTTTTGAGGAACTGTGTACTGTTTCCACAGTGGCTATACTGTTTTACATTCTTTATTTTTAAATTTCATTTTTGGTCTTCATATGTGCACATGGTTCCAACTACCCTTCAAACCACCCAGCCAATAGCCCACCTGCCTTCCTGTCCCAGCTCCTCCTCCTTCCCTTCCTGCTCCTTCTAATAACCACTATATTCTTTTACTGAGTTCAAGATTTATTCCTCTATTTTGCCAGTGTGTGTTTTTTGATTATTTGTATTCCACAGATGAGTGAAACCATCTGTCTTTTCATTTTTAACTTATTTCATTTAGTCCCCTCAAGGTCTACCCATTAGGTCCCAAATGCCATTAGGCCATCTCTTTTTCACAGATGTGTAATATTCCATTGAACATAGATTCCCCAATTTCTTTATCCATTCATCTGTTGAAAAGCACTTAAGTTTGTTCCATGACTTTATTCATCTTTAATGGACATTTAGTTTGTTTACAAATATTAGCTATCAAAAATAGTGCTGCATTGATCATAGGACTACATAAATCATTTTGAATTAGTGTTTTCATGTTCTTAATGTAGCTACCCAGGAATGGAATAGCTGGATCATGTGAAATTCCTGTTCTTTTTAAGGAATATCAATACTATTTTCCACAGGAGATGCACTGGTTTACATTCCCAACAGAGTCCAAGGGTTCTTTTTTTCTCCACACCCTTATAAGCATATTTTGTTCCTTGTCTTTTTCATAATAACTATCCTGATAGGTGAGAGGTTCTATCTCATGCTGGTTTTTACTTATGTTTATATATATTAATATTTACCCAATAGTTGGAGGGCTTGGTGCTTCTTTTCTGCTGGCCCTGACTCCTTCAGACTGTGTACTGACTGCCCCAGGAAAACACACAAAGCAAACTGCCAAGGTGCTGAGGGGATACGTAGCAGCCCTGTATTTAGAGGCAAAATGGACCAAAATTAATCACAGTTTACCATGTATATTTTGCCCTGGAAGTTGAAGACCTTCAGTACACTTCAGAGTTCCAAAGCAGTTACAAAAGACAGATTTTAAAAACATTTTAAAATATATTTACATATATTATATATATTACATATATATATTTCATCATTGTTCATTTTTGTACAATGTTTGCTTTCTCCTCTCAGGTGTAGTCCCCATAAATGGCCCACCACCAAATCTGCATTGAACCATCACCATAGTCTCTAGTGCTTTCCCACCCCTGTTTTGATCCCGCTCCCTCACTCTCCCCTGCAGAATGTCTGATTTATAATTACCTTCTAATTTTGTCCTTTTTTCCCCCTGTTTCCTTGTCTGGTTTCCCTATATTCCTCCTATAAGTGAAACCATCCAATATTTTTCTTTTTCCTTCTGACTTATTTCACTGAGCATAATCCTACCTAGCTCCATCCTTGTTGCTGCAAATGGCATGAGTTGAATCCGTTTTGATCATTGAATAGCATCCCATTATGTATATATACCACATCTTCTTGATCCAGTCATCTAAAAGACAGATTCTTAAGTGCAAATTGTTCACCAGGTGAGGGCACAGATTTCTGCTGCTTGATCTTCAGCCATCTTGCCAGGATCCTCCTACTTAACATTCGTACTTCATTTTTTCACATTCACAATTATGGTCCAGTATTTGAATGCCCACTAACACAGACTTAGAACCAAGAGACATTGGTTCATATCATAATTTAGCTGTATAACTTAGAGCAAGATATTTTTTTTTCAAACCCATTAGGTTGCTTTTATTTAGTAACATTTTAAATCCTCTGTCAGTCAAGATCTTGTAAGCACCTGTTATTTCTTTTTTTTTTAAGTATATATATTTTTATTGTTATTTATGTCTTTTAAATTTTGTATTCCCCTTGGGTAGCCCACCACCAATTCACCCGTGATCCATCTCCATGGTCCCTTGTGTTCTTTTCTATTCCATTTTGTGCGCTTTTCCTTCCCTCCCTCCGCCTCCCCCCACCCCCTGCTGATTGTTGATTGTCTCTCTCCTATTTGGTTTCCTTATAGTCCTGTTATAAGTGAAACCATTCGATATTTTTCTCTTTCTTTCTGGCTTATTTCACTTAGTATGATCCCCTCTAATTCCATCCATGTCGCTGCAAATTGCATGTGTTTATCTTCTTTCCATGCTGAATAGTATTCCATTGTGTATATGTACCACATCTTCTTGATCCAATCATCTATTTTTGGACATCTGGGTTGCTTCCATACCTTTGCTATTGTGAACAGTGC
>PVIJ01023317.1:0-14460 GCA_004024925.1 Scalopus aquaticus | reverse complement strand
AGGAAAGTGCTAGAACTTAGTCCTTCTCTCTTCCCACAGAGCCTGGTTCTGAAAACCAAGCTGTCGACTCAGAGGCCATGTGAGATTTGATCCCCAAAGGTGACCACCTCTGCCTCTGAGCTCTCCCCCCTTCTCTTCCCTGGGGCAGGAACCCCTGTGCCTCAGACTCACACAGAAGGACAAATGACTTACAGGTGGAAAGGCAAGGCATCCTTGTCACATTTCCGAGCTGGGGTTTGGTCTCAACTCAACCACCTGCGCTCAGGTAAGTTCCCCTTTCCCGGTCTCGGTCACGGTCACAGCCGCACTTAAGGAGGGGGTTCTGCAGGGAGGTATGAACAGAACACTTGATGGGCCACTGGCTGGGTGAGTGGGACAGACACAGACAGCGAGGACCAGCGGGGAGAGCAGAGAGTGTGCAGAGAGCCCGAAGGGGCAGGTGAGAGCCCAGGGGTGGAGCTGGGAATGCAGCTGCCTCTTTTGTCTTCTCCAGACCAGGCATGGGTCAGGCATATTTTTAACATGCAACTTCCCCACCGCTGGAGTCAAGGTCAGAGAGAGGCCTGGCGAGCCAGGGCGGCTGCAGGGGAGTTGCTAGGGAGCCCAGGGAAGATTGAGCACATTGATTTCCGCCCCCCCCCCCTTTATATTTTCCCAGGCACTGTGGTTTGTGATTGAGTGGGGAGGTTGGGGAGGACAGCCAAGGCTTTTCAAGGTGCCAATACTCCAGCCAGAAACAAGGAATAGTAGCTGCTCAAAGAGCCTAGATTCTCCCTCCTCGCCTCCCCGCCTCATTTTTCTTTTCCTCTTTCTACTTTCTCAGATGGCCCTGCCTGCCAGCCCACTGACTAAGAGCTCTGCGGAGGCCCAGGTGGGAGAGGAGGCAGGCTCAGGATGAGTCCACCAGAGGCTGGGGGCCTGGGCCAAGCTGATGCTCTGACCTCGAGCCCCCTGCCTCCCTGTTCCCTGGAGCCCCTTTCTTCCTGCACCCATCAAACACTCACGGGGTGTCTCTTATGTGCGAGGTGCTCTGCATACAGTGGTGAGCAAACAAGACCTGGTGCTGCCAGCAGGGAGTTTACTCTGGAGGCAAACAGATGAACTGAACTTTCTAGATTAAAGGAGTCGGTGAAGGATGTTATACTTAGAATTTAAAACACTTCTCGTAACAAAAGTCAGGAAGCACAGGTACTTGTGAGATTAACCCTCTGCATTATTTTCCTGTGGGAAAGTTCACCCTCTTTGCAGAAAGTAGGAAATCAAGAAAGACCCTCGTACCCAGAGGCGATGTTCCGTCTTGCAGACATTGAGCTACTACCAATAAAGGTCATCAAAGCCAACTTGTAAGTTTGTGACTCTGGCTACCAATATCCTTTCCTTCCTTTTTCCCCAATTCTTCCTCCATTCATTCATTCAACAAATATTTGTTGCCCTCTGCCAGGCTCTGCCTGCACAAAAACCTGAAACATTTATTTGCTGAGGACATGCTGTGTCAGTTGTTCTGTTCTAAGTGGAATCTTGCAGGAGTTGCTGTTGTTCAGAGGTTGAAAGGCAGAGTCAGTGCAAAGATGCACAGCCAGCTGGGAGAAACCAGCAGGTAACAAAGGGTGCAGATAGCAGGACATCTTGCCCCTAACCACACCCCTCCCTTGTTGGCTTTAAAGGTATCCAGAGCACCCTCTCTTTGTGGGAGCACTCTATCTTCATGGGAGCACTCTCTCTTCATGGGAGCACTCTCTCTTCATGGGAGCACTCTCTTCGTTGGAGCAGTCTCTCTTCGTGGGAATACCCGCTCCATCTCTCTGCCCCAGTGGGAAGATGTTTTGGAACAGTAGTCCTCCCTTCTCCACTGCTTGTCAAGCAATAAAGTTCTTGCCTTGCTTTACCCAGCCTGGTCATTGTATTAAGGGCTTACAGTTACCAGATGGCTGACTCTCTTTGGCTTGGTGACATATTTACTGAACACGTGTGCCATGGACCATTATTGATACGAACAGAAGAGCACAAAACAAAGTCCTTCTCAAGAAGCATATCTTCTGGTTGGGTTGAGGTGGGGAGAGACAGTCAATAAATAAGCAGATCAAGAGACAATGGTTTTTTCACCATTGATGTTGGAGAAATAAAGCAGAGGTAGGGGACAGAGAGTTGTTCATGGAGGGAGGGGGTTTCCTACTTTATATATATACTTTATATTTGTACACCACAGAGGATGATATTTGAGCTGAGACCTGAAGGCCTGGAGGGAAGGAGTACTCCAGGCAGAAGCAACAGAAGCTACAAAGGCTCCAAGGTGCTTGTTATGTTCTAGAAACAGGTATAACTGCAGTGGAGTAGAGGCACCTTAGCTTGCAGACTCCCTGAGACAAGGATTTGAGTGCAAGTGGTTTATTCTGGAGGTGATCTTAGGAAGTAATATGAGAGAACGGGGAAGCACAAGAGGAGAGGAAGGAAAGCCAATAAATGAGTGGGCTGCCATTGCAGGCAGCTGAGGCTCGATTGTGCTGGGACCTCAGAGACTGTATGGAATGTGCCTTGGTATGCCCCATTGGGCGGAGAGGAAGTTGGGTGTTTGTCCAGCTCCCACTTCATTGGTGAAATGGCTGCTGCAATCTGCCCCGGAGAGTATAGAATACGTCCAGGTAGATGCAAGGAAGTCATTGGCATATAGGGCAGTGTCTAAAGGGGCAAACCAGGGGCACTGACCGTAACTGCTGGAGGAGGAATGGTAGGAGTAGGTCAGAGAGGAGGTAGGGGCCCTGGTCAAGCCTTGTGGGTCCTGATTAGAACTTTGGATTTTATTTTCAGTAAGATGGGAAACATTTGGAGAGTTTGAGCAACATGATCTAATTTTCATTTTCAAATAAAAATATATGACTATGGTGGGAAGAACAGATCATAGGGGAGCCAGGATGGAAGCAGGAAGACCAGTTAGGATACCCTGGCAATAATGTGGGCAACGGATGACAGCAGCTTGGCACAGCGCAGTAGCCACTAATGGTAAGAGGTAGCTGACCTCTGATAGGTCAGCTCTTCCTTGCCTTATGATTGGTTACATCCTGATAAATCCATCATAAGCTGAAGACATTTTAAGTTGACAATGTATTTATGCACCTAACCTACCAAATGTCATACCTTAGCCAGAGTACCTGAAATACGCTCAGAACAATTCTATGAGCTACAGTTGGGCAAAGTCACCTAACACAAGGCCTACATTGTACAAAAGCGTTAAATATCTCAGGAAAATACTGAACACAGTACTGAACTGGAACACAGAATGGCCATGGGGATTCTTGACATTTACTTACAGAGCTGAAAGAACAATGGTAAAGTAGAAAAATTGTCATTCACAACCTTTTAAGTTAGGACCATCTCTATTTTGACAGGAAACAACAGAATTTGTCAACGGGGCATGAGAGAGAAGAGTTAAGATGAACTCTAGTTTCTGACCTCAGAATAGAAGTTTATTGAGATAGGTTGGGTTTAGAGAGGAACAGTGTTGGAGTTGCTGTAGTTGAAATGCCTCCAAGTGGCAGATATCCAATTGGAGATGTTGATTAGGCATGGGATGTGTGCATCTGGAACTTGTGTCATGCCTACTTGACCCACAGTTGTGGTCAATTCCCTCCTGGCCAACCCTCTGCATGGCGTCTTTAAATCTCAGCACTTTCATTCCCATCCACACCCTGTTGGGCATGTACAATTTTTCTTTTGTTCTCATAATCCTTCTCTTTCTACTTCTGCTCAAGAAGTGTCTGTTGCTTAAAGAATGACCATTTTACTGCTCCTCCCCACCCCTTCCCAGTACCTCCTAAACTAAGGCAGAAACACTTGCTTACAATATTTTGCAGCTAAAATCAGCTATCGCTGAGGGCTTTGCTCCATTTCATGCTCACCAAGCAAACCCCGAGGATGTGGTTTTCCATGTGCCTTGGCATAAGGAAGAGAGGTTTTAGAACACTGAAGATGTTATTTTTTTCCCCCTGGAAAGATGTGCTGATGCTAATTTATAAGATACTACTTTTCAAATCACACTATCTTAACACAATGAAAGTTTACTTTTTGCTCACATCACTGTCCACTGTGAGTTGGGCATATTTCCTGGGGGCTCTCATCCATGTGGTGACTCAAGGATCCAAGCGCCTTTGTGCTTCTCCATGATGGAGTCCTTTAACTCCAGCACATGCGTCATGTTATGACCAGGTCTGGAAGTGGCTTATATCACCTCTGCCCACATTCCATTGATTAGAACTCAATCTCAAGTTCCACCCAACTGCAAGTGAGGCTGGGTAATACAGTCTCCCCAGGAGCCCGGGCAGAAGAAACAGGATGGAGGGGCATCTAGTCTAGCTCTGTCCCTCTAGTAAATGAATCCAGAGGCACCCTGGTTTTGTCTTTATTCTCTTGTGACTATTTCACAATATCTGATTGCTCCCAGTGAACCAAAAAGATAAAGACTCTGAATCTGCAAAGTTGAGGACCAACCTGTGTGCCCCCAAAGTCCAGTCCCTGGACCACACTGCCCACCTGATCATCAGCGCCCCTGTGCTCTGTTTAATACTTCAGTGAAGTGTGTCCTCAATTTACTGATTTCTAGCATGACTTCCTAACTCCCCAGCAGGCCAGGTTTTACTGCTGACATGTGCTGCCCATGGGGAAGAGAGGCAGCTGAGTAAAAGTGATTCCAAAAAGAAAAGGTGGGGGGAAGGAATGAGAAAGTGAAGATAAACACTTGCAAATGAGAAAGAAGAGAAATTAAAGGGGAAAGTACAGAAGAGAGATGGGTGGGGAGAAAGACACTGAGAGGGGAACCCGGGAGGTAACGACAGGCAGGAGAGTGCCCGGTGCCTTTAAGAGCCGCAGAGGCTGCAGCCTGGGAACAGAGGCAGAGCTGTTACCAAGGTGTTCTTGCAGCTCATTGGGCACTGGAGCCCTGGGCCTCCACTGGGGGAGCTGAGCCAGCTGTGGGGGTCTCCCACCCAAGATGCTGGGAGGGTAGGGAAGGATGGAAATGAGAGAAAGCACAGACACACGAGGCAGCTTAGGGGGTAGCTGCTGCTGCAGAAAGAAGGCACCTTGGGGAGGGCCGGGTTTTTGCCTCTGAAGTCACTCCAGGCTCCCACTTCTCAGCTGTAGCTTGAAATAAACACATCTGTCCTCCCTGGGAAGACAGGAGCCAGGCTGGTGCCTCCCACCTCTGGGAGCTGCCCCCCTTGGGGCACACCAGGGCCTGCCAGGGTGGCACCTGGAGGCTTCTCCTAGCCAGTGTGGAGTGTGGGTGCGATGGAGGAAGCAGGGGTCAGGGGGAGGGAGCAGGACGGAAATTAGTCAACAGGGGTGTACCCAGTGGCCACAAGGTATCAAACGGGCCCCTCTTTCTGGTTTTCTCCTCTGATGTGGCCTGACTTTTGCTTGCTAATAGCTTTCAGACTGCAGGCTATTAGCGGAGAGGAGGTCAGGCCAGTTGGGAGGGTGTAATGGGAGGGGGAACAGGGCAGGTCACAGAAATTTCCTGCAGGGAGGGGGAGCCCAGACCTCCAACCTCAGGGCACACACCACACAATTCATTCTCTGCCATCCTGTGGGCCTTCACTTGGTGTTTTCGCTCCTGCGTTTTCTTCCTTTTGCTGTTCAGGTTCTGAGAGATTTCTGAGATTTAGAAACCCAGGACTGGGTTGAGATTTCTGGTGGACCTTTCTGTATCTACAGGCCGCTGGATAAGAAGGCACCCTGAGGCCATGCCAAATGATGACTTCCTTCCCCAGGCCTCTTTGGGGACTTCTATTTATCACCAAGTTGTCTCAGCACCACACCCAAGCCTGTCCATTAAAATACACAACTTACTTCACAGTTGTGGGGAGCAACAGAGGGGGCCAGCAGGTGCCCACAGTGCTGTTTCAGCCCTCCCTGTTGGCGCAAGGGGTTAAGTCTCAACACTATGAAGTTATCAGTAGCCACTACAGCCTGAGTTCGATCCCGGCCAGGGAGCTTCCCACCTGGTGCAGCAGACCTCTCCTGTCTCACCCGCTGCTCCCCTCAGCAGTGTATTTCAGTAGATCTGCCTGTTCTGCTCCCCACTCTGTCTCTTCTCACTGCCCCCCCACCTCTGGCCTGTACCCCAGCTCTTGTATGCATAAATAAATCTTTAAAAAAGAAAATAATAAAGTTGACACCACAAGTGACACAGGGACAAGAAGTCCTCGGTCACATCTGAACAGTGGCGGCAAGGATGCAAGCTTGTTTCATGCACGTATTTCCACGTGGGTTGAGTGCCTTTCCAGGTAGCCCAACTGGCAGCCCTCATCTCGGTCCTTTTAGTGATGTTCACTGGGTCTGAGGTGAGACAGTGAGTATCTGCTGTGAGACCTGGCTTCCACTCCTGCCCACCTCTCTGAGGTTGCTCAGAAACCAAGGTTGCCCAGGTCCAGTACTTCCTGGCTTCCTTCCTTAGACTGCTTCTTCCTTTCAATTCTCACTCTTTCCGCCTGTTCTTGTTCCTAGGGTCTCCTGGCTCAGCCTTCAGTCTTGCTGGGCTTATTGTAGTGACCCTCCAGCCTGCACACTGGGTGTGCGAGATGGTTCAGTCATGGATTTATAATCCAAACCACTCGGCTTTCTCTAGAGTATTGAACAGAATGCTGTTGTGCTGTGGGCAGATGCCTTGGTCTCCTACATATGGGGTTCCCTGCCCAGAGGGCCTCTGCATTCCAGATTCAGTCCCTAATCTTGTGATGACTTGTACATTATTAGCATTTTGGGAGGTATATATCTACTTGTAAAGCTTATTTGATTGGGTTTTAAAGGGGAAAAAAGTCTTTAGTAAGCTAGATCAGCATAAACTGGTGTTAGCAGCACATAAGTGATATCAGCTGGTGAATTCTCTATTTCCTACGAAAAGGAATACCAATTTTCTTTCTAAGCCAGAGCTTCAAAAGTGCATAGAAACCAGCTCAGGACCTTATGATCATGCAAATTCCCAGGTCTAGCCTGCAGATCTGGTTCAGTAGGTTCTGGGCCAAACCAGAGAATCAGCATTTTAATAAACACTGTCCATGGTACTGATGCCTGTCACAAGTTAGGAAAGAATGAGTTAACTATTAGCAGCACACTGTCACTCCTTACTTAATCTACCCCTCTGTTTTTCCCTAGATGAAGAGGCTCTAGTTTACCCTGTCTTTTCATTCCAAGTGACAACGTTTTGGAGAGGCTTGGGCGAGCAACTTTACTAGCTATCAAACCTGCTAACACTTCCCTCCTCTAGAACACTGGTAAATTGGTTCTAATTACTTACCTTCTAGTTTATGAGATTTTTTTGGAAAAACTTTTCGAGGCTCCTTTGCTTTGGCAAAAGAATCACAAAGGACACACACCTCCACGCAGCTTCCCGTCTGATTCCTGTCAATAAGAAACAATGCTGGCGTTTATCTCCTCAGTGCTCTCCCAGGCAAAGATCACACGCTCGGGATTAGACACAAGTCTGCTTCCGAGACATCTGCTTTAAGAGCTTGGGGTTTAGAAACCTAAGCCAGCGCAGTCCGTTTAATTGGAAACTAACAAGATTCTTAAATAGATATGGTAATGTCTTCACATGCAGAGAGCATCAGAGAGAAACAGGTGTGACTAGAATAGTAAAATCAGGAGGGAGGAACGCCCTCTCACCCGAGAGTTCCTCCGCACACCAGTCACCTCTCGTGCCTTTTCCGAGAAGGTGCTGCAGTTTGCTCCTCGCTGCTCTGGCCCATCGGACCCGCCTGTTGAGGTCATTGAGAGCCTGGACTTGGTCTGCTTTGGGATGAACGACGCTCCCACCTTCGAGTCATCCTCCAGTGGGATTCACACACCCGCGAGGAGGCGCTTTCAAGCTGGAGCAGGACAGCCCCGAGATGTGGGACAGTTCCACTAGTCCCACATCTCTGCCTCCCTTTGCACATGGGGGAGCACTGTACCCCTGTAATCGCACAGAATGAGAAGAGCACAGAAAGATAGACTCACAGCAAGCGCACCAGTGGGTGTGGCTGGGGGGGCAGGAAGGTGGCAGGGCAGATCTGAAGATGTCGTTGAGGCCCCGAATCCCTTCTGCGCATGAACAGCGGCAACAGCTGCTGTGTTTAACTTGAGCAGCCCTATGCGGGAGCTCGTTTCACCCCAACGCCTGTTTGCAGGAGAGACCTAGAGGCTGCCAGAAGGGGCTCGGGCCAAACGGCTTGGGTTTGAATCCTGACCCCAGCACTTAAGTGGCTGGGTGCAGTCACTCATCTGCCAGGAGGTCCCAGGGGAGCCAGTCGGGAGCCAGAATCAGCCCTGAAGGCTCAGTGGCTTACCTTAATCCAGGTTTAGTTCGTGTCTGTATCGTCCACGGGGGAGTTCGGTGGGAAGCCTTCCACGGGAAATGGAGAGACCCAGGCCCTTCTTCGGTGTGGCTCTGCCGCTAGGTAGACGATGCGGAGGGGGCGGGACCGCGGCCTAGGCTGAGAAGCGGTGCACATCTCCCCGTACCTGGAAGCTGGTCTCACGGTGCCTCCAAGGCGGGCTGGGAATTGGGCTCTGTGTCCAGGAGGAAAAAGAAATGGACTTGCTCTCTCCTTAGTGAGAATTAAAAGTCAGTTCTGTGGCTCGGCGCCTGGCACATAGTAAGTGCTCAGTAAGGGGCAGTGGCTATCGCCATTTCTGCCGGACTAGCTGGCCTGTGCTCCGTCCGTGCCTCCTGAGGGCTCCAGCCACGTGACCTTTCATTTCAGGGCTGCAGGTAAGTGAAGCTGCTCGGCGTTCACGCCGCCGCCCTCTGCGGCCGCCGCCTGGGCCTTGAATGCGGAAGGCACTGGGGAGCGTGGGCTGGGGCTTGCACGCCTGATGGTGGACACCTGGGTGTGGTGTGGCGTGCGTGAGTGGGCGCACCTGAGCCCGGAGGCTATGAGGGCGGCATCACTCAGACAAGATGGCTCTGAGAGAGGCAGAGACCACCACAGACGCCAGAGAGAGCCCAAAAAGGAAGAGTAAAGATTCACCGGGGACTGAGACACCCGCCAGCCCCCTGGGCCCGGCCTTCCTGTCTTGCCGGACTGAGGGCTTGCCCCATGTAGGGTAAATGAAAGAAGGATCAGGATTTTCTGCCCTCCCGCCACTACCAATGAGAGACCCCCGGGGCCTACACGCGTGCCTGGTGGCGGCCCCTGAAGTATGGTGTGGGCGTGCGTGAGTGGGCGCACCTGGGCCTGGAGGCTGAGCACATACAGAGCGTGGCTGCAGAGGACCGCGTGGCGGGTGCAGCAAAGAGACCAAGAGAGTACCCCAGAGAGAGTGAAGATTTGGGCCTCCCTGGTGGCGCAGTGAGTGAGATCTCAGCTTATGAAACTCTCTGCAACCACTGCAGCATGAGTTCGATCCCCGGCCAGGGAGCTTCCCACATGGTGCAGCAGACCTCTCCTTCCTGGCCTGCCTCAGTGTACTTCAGTAGATCTGCCTGTTCTGCTCCCTACTCTGTCTCTGGTGAATCTTCTCATCCCCACCCCCCATACCTCTGACCTGCAACCCAGCTTGTATGCATAAATAAATTTTTTTTTTTTTAAAAAAGGAGTGAAGATTCACCAGGGGTTGGAAGGCCTGCGGCCTCCCTGCCCCCCGTATGCCCTGCACCTGGCTGCCTCACTACAAGTAGTGCAGAAAGAGCAATAAAAGCCTGAAAAAGCCACTGAGGGCTCTAGGACTCCTTCTTACCCCTCTGCCCATCTAGTAGAGAGCCTGCTCCGTGCCTTGCTGGCGCTACGCCCCACAACAATTGGCATAGAAAGAACCCTAAAGCCTGAGAAAGCCACTGAGGTCTCCGGGACTCTCCTGTGTGTCTGTCCGAATCCACAGAGAACCTGCCCTGCTTGGCACGACAAGGGTTCCCTCAGAACTAGCCTGACCTTGGATTCATGACGCTTTGGGGTTGTCTCTGCAACTCTTGGGGTCCTTCAGGCATTGAGGCTGACCCCTCTGTTCCATGGACACCAGCGCCAGCATCTCCGCTGCACTCAGCGGACACTCACACCACTGCGGGGGGGGGGGGGGTCAGGCAG
Organism: Scalopus aquaticus; assembly: GCA_004024925.1. Lineage (NCBI taxonomy): Eukaryota > Metazoa > Chordata > Mammalia > Eulipotyphla > Talpidae > Scalopus > Scalopus aquaticus. The sequence goes on along the minus strand of PVIJ01023317.1, from coordinate 4,405 downwards.
GGCAAAGAGAGGCCACGTGGGGTGGGGCTCTGCTCCGTTGCCAGAGACCCACAGAACAGTGCTGCTCCTGCTTACCCGTATGTTATTCCTTAAGGCGCAGGAGACCTTCGCAAAATCTTTTGCATTAAAGTCCATAGTTTAGTTTGTTTCTGTGCAACCATTTAATCATAAATGGGCGAGCAATTTGACCTCTCCTCTCCCTACCCTTAAAAAACCCACACCTCTGGCCTACTCCCCAGTTCTTGTATGTATAAATAAATGTATCTTTAAAAAAAAAAATAACCCATGACCAGGCTCTAAGTGCAAAGCTTAGCAGAGGGGAGGGGCACAGAGCATTTGAATGGGGTAGTGTAGGTTTTTCTTTTCTATCTTGATAAGATATTTGCAATTCTTACACCTCGGGGCAAATGGAATGCTGACATTTGTTTTGCAACGTAGCAGTGAGAATAAAACTCTGAAAAATCTATCATGCTTTTGTTAGCATAACGTAATAAGATCAAATAGCTCTGTGCTTGAATCCTAGCTCCCTGCCTTCACAGCCTTGCACCTGTGGGTAAGATACTGAATTACTCTGGGTCTCCAGCGTCTCTGTCCAATAAGTGATAATCAGTGCTTATATCACAGAGTGGTTTGCACAGCACGGGCAACTGTAAACTCAATCCATGGCAGTTATTTTTGCTATAAGGAGCATCACTGAAAAACATGCTTTCTTCTCTGTAACATGGATAGGGAGGTGTGCCGCTTCCACTCACCCTCCCCCCAAACCAGGAGTACCCTAACTGGAGTTGTAAAGAATACTGCTTCAAAGTCACCTTTGGAGAGCTTCTAGCTCTCTATTTTTCCTTCATTGAAGAATCTGCCCACACTATATTCTTTTCACATGTAAGAGGGAGGCACCCCTCCAGTAGCCTCTGTCCTTCCTCTATTTTCATTCAAGGTCAAATGCATGTACATTTACCTTGTTGACATCAGAATGATTATTTCTTTTCAAGGCGGCCTTTTCACAATGTGAGCGAATTTCCAGTGGAGCTAATTCGTTCCTTCACTCACAGCCTGAGGTCTTTCCATCTCCATCCTGTCCTTGGCAGGAATCCTTGGAGAGCAGCCTGGGACATACCTAGTGGTAGGCCACCTGCTCCTGGGTGGAGGGTGGATCTATTCTGGTCATAGGCTTTGTGATCTGGACAAAGGAATTGAGTCTGTGCCTGTCAAATTGTCAGGCAATACTAAATTTGGAGGGCCAGCTGAATTGTAGCAGCAAATCATGCAAAATAAGGTTTAGCAACTGGGGAAAAATTGGCCCACGGGAAAGACAATTGGATGACATTACGTAGGACTACATGGCCATAAAATTCAAACTATGGGACTGTCACTAACTCTGTGACCTTGGAGTGAAGGGCCCAGTCCCCAGATAAGAGAGTTGTGTCACTGGGAAGGAGCCATTCCCCCATTTAATAAGCATGAGAAAAAACAGTTTCTGGGCCTTCCTGGTGGTGCAAGGAGTTAAGTCTCAGCACTATGAAGCTATCGCAGCCACTGCAGCATGAGTTTGATCCCCTGCCAGGGAGCTTCCAACATGGCGCAGCAGACCTCTCCTGCCTCACCTGCTGCTCCCCTCAGCAGTGTATTTCAGTCGATCTGCCTGTTCTGCTCCCCATTCTGTCCCTGGTGAATCCTCTCACCCCCCAACACCTCTGGCCTACACCCCAGCTCTTGTATGCATCAATAAATAAATCTTTGGGGGAAAAAAAAAACCAGGTTTCTTTCCCATTTGAAAATGGTTCTCTTGAAGTTCACTTGCTCTGAACTTGACCGAACCCCTTCCTGGTCCCTAGTCAGAATTACTTGTATCCGCCCCTCAGGTCCCACAGGGCCAAGCTCACCACCCTGAGGTGCTGCCTTCATGTGCCTCACATAGTCTGGCCCCCTGGCTCCTCATGTAGGGGATCAGCACCTCGGGCCATGTCTTGTGTCTCTCTGCAAGTCCGATGCCCATTATAGTGCTTGGAACACAATGAATGCCAACATATTTTGGTTGGATAATAATAACTAACATCATGTTATATAGGATTATGTTTCAATTTCAAAAAGGAACACCGGCAAAATTGTTCAGGATCAAGTTTCCCAGAACTTTGGAAATCAACCAAGAACTGTGAATAGTGATCACACTTCCACACCACCACCAAGCCCCAGCTCAAATTCTCTACATTTGTTGCTGTATTATTATATTTTCTCACTATACCTGTTCTCTGGACACAGGCCAGTTCTGTAATATTCTTAAAATTGCAGAAGTGAAAATTGAATATAGTTTTTCAGATCTTTGACTAGTCCAAAATTGGGACAAAAATATTTTGTCTGGAGAGTTCACTTCTGGCAAGAGAAATGGAAGACTGTGTGGGCTTATTTTAAAACTCCATCATGTGACATTTGCAGTCAATTGAAATACTAAGATGTTCTCATGTGGATTTCTGCCAAGCTGCATCTGTGCAATTGATCCTGTACGCTAAATGGAGGGCTTTATATGTATGTATACACATATTTTTTCATTTCAACTCAAGGTTAAATTCAACCCAAATCACTTTGATTTTGACACTGTCGGTGACGACAGGAACCACGCTCCTGACTTCAGGTCGCTGCTGAATTTGACGTGTAGTTTTCCTTTTATCCAGCTCCTTGACAACGATGTTGAAAGGGTTGGTCCAGTAGTAGCCATCCCCTTCCTTGTGGACCCAGAAATATTCACAAAACTTACAGATAATCAACCACAAGCTGAAGGAGCTCTCTAAAACAAAGCCAGGCACCCCTTACTTTTTTATCTTACCCTCAAAGTTCCTTATGGAGGATATTTTTTAAAGGTTTTCTAAAGGTCACACATACTTTATCTAGAGAAAGTCTGAAATTTTCCAGCCAAGTAATCCATTAAAATATAAACAACACAAGGCCTCGGTGGTCGAGCTTCCCAGCATACACCCACTGGCCCTGATATCCACGACGCTCTTTTCTAAGTTCTCGTACTCTTCCGCCCTCTTTGAAATAAATCTAATTTAGACTATGGCTTGGTATTGATATTCAGCTGACTTGCCATGCCTGGGATCCCATCTCACAGCATATGTGATCTGACCTCCTCCATGATTCCTTGGAAACTGCCCACTGTGACTATGAAATCACAGACTATGAAGTCTTCAATAATCCCAGGAAAAAGCTACTTAGATTTAGAAACAGATGTTGTGGTTTTACTAAGCGCAGGGGGTTGTCCCCCACTCTAAAGTGCAAGGGTCTTCAGTCAAAGAGAGCAATGGTTATTTCTTCTGATGTTTGCCCAATTCGGCAGGATGAGACAATGGAACAGGCCCTTGGCAGCCCAAATATCTTCCACCGTTAAAGAAACACAGGCGCCTGGTGAGACGCCGTTCATCCTCTTGAACCCTTTCCCTAGCGGTTCCCTGGTGGGTCATAAGCACCACTGTCTGCTTGCTTGGGCAGGGTGGGGGAAAGAGGGGGAGAAGGGCGGGGAGCTATCTCAGCCAGAAACTTCCCTGCCACCTGCTGGCCTTGCAACACAGAACTTTAGAGTCCAATTCTGTCACTTCTGCTATTTGAGGCCAAGATCCCCTGCCTGAGAGCTTTCTGCAGAGCTGAAGGCCTCGCATCTGGCTGAGTCTCCGAACGCGCGTGCAGAGCTCAGGCCCCAGGCCCCAGGCCCACGTGCGGTTCCAGGGCCTGCAAGGGCAAATGGCCGGGCAGACTCAGGCTCAAGGCTGGGGCCCTACGCTGCCCATGTACCTGTGGCCTCCACCTGCTTCCCTGCCTTGTTTTCAGCCTTGTGGGAAAGATCTCAACACGCAGACTTCATCATGCCTACCTCCAGGAGACATGGGTCGCTTCAGACAGTGGTCTGTTGAGAGCGACAGATGCAGGCCGACCTCAGAGACCCAGCGTTGGCTTCCAGGAGTTAAACACACAAGGTCTTCTGGTTTCGACTTACCTTCTGCAGTAGTTCCATGCTGTGGAGAAAGGAGGTGATGACTTCAAGACAATTCTCTGTCATGTCTTCTCTGCCCTTCTAGAGAGATTTTAAGCTTCAGTTAACCTCTCCTGAAAAAAAAAAAAAAAAGACAAAAAGACACACCAAGGAGAAAATGCGTGTCGGGGACCACACTCTAGGCTCAAGTAACCCAAGGACTGTACGTGGAAAAGTTCGAGTATTCCCATGTGAACTGGTCCAACCACTATGGAAGGCTGTATGGCGATTCCTCAGACTGCTAAACATGGAGCTTCCATACGACCCAGCAATCCCACTTTTGGGAATTTACCCAAAGGATACAAAAACACTAATCCAAAAGGATACATGCACCCGTATGTTCATTGCAGCACTGTTCACAATAGCAAAGGTATGGAAGCAACC